>CAKAJE020000780.1:0-148713 GCA_916610135.2 Macropis europaea
ACCCGATTAGATCATTTTATATTATGGTTAATTTAAGAATTCAGCAAAATTCTATCACATTTGTTCAATTTACGTCGCTCCTATTTCAGATAGCGTACTGGGCGAGGCGGCATCTTAAAGCGCGTGGAATGGCGAGTAAAATGCACTATTAGCCTTCTATGATAGGGCAATCAGAGACCCGATTAGATCATTTTATATTAATGTTAATATAAGAATTAAGCGTAATTCTATCACATTTGTTCAATTTACGTCGCTCCTATTTCAGATAGCGTACTGGGCGAGGCGGCATCTTAAAGCGCGTGGAATGGCGAGTAAAATGCACTATTAGCCTTCTATGATAGGGCAATCAGAGACCCGATTAGATCATTTTATATTAACGTTAATATAAGAATTAAGCGTAATTCTATCACATTTGTTCAATTTACGTCGCTCCTATTTCAGATAGCGTATTGGGCTAAGCAGCATCTCAAACCGCACGGAATGTCGAATAAAATGCACTATTAATCTTCTAGGCTAGGGCAATCAGAGACCCGATTAGATCATTTTATATTAATGTTAATATAAGAATTGAGCGTAATTCTATCACATTTGGTCAATTTACGTCGCTCCTATTTCGGATAGCGTACTGGAATAAGCGGCATCTTAAAGCGCGTGGAATGGCGAGTAAAATGCACTATTAAACTTCTAGGGTAGGGCAAACAGAGACCCGATTAGATCATTTTATATTGTAGTTAATTTCAGAATTCAGCGAAATTCTATCACATTTGTTCAATTTACGTCGCTCCTATTTCAGATAGCGTATTGGGCTAAGCGGCATCTCAAAGCGCATGAAATGGCGAGTAAAATGCACTATTATACTTGTAGGCTAGGGCGAACAGAGACCCGATTAGATCATTTTACATTGTGGTTAATAAAAGAATTCAGCGAAATTCTATCACATTTGTTCACCTTACGTCGCTCCTATTTCAGATAGCGTATTGGGCTAAGCGGCATCTCAATGCGCATGAAATGGCGAGTAAAACGCACTATTAAACTTCTAGGGTAGGGCAAACTGAGACCCGATTAGATCATTTTATATTATGGTTAATTTAAGAATTCAGCAAAATTCAATCACATTTGTTCAATTTACGTCGCTCCTATTTCAGATAGCGTACTGGGCTAGGCGGCATCTGAAAGCGCCCGGAATGTCGAGTAAAATGCACTATTAAACTTCTATGATAGGGCAATCAGAGACCCGATTAGATCATTTTATATTTTGGTTAATATAAGAATTCAGCGAAATTCTATCACATTCGTTCAATTTACGTCGCTCCTATTTCAGATAGCGTATTGGGCTAAGCGGCATCTCAAGGCGCATGAAATGGAGAATAAAATGCACTATTAAACTTCTAGGCTAGGGAGAACAGAGACCCGATTAGATCAATTTACATTATGGTTCATAAAAGAATTCAGCGAAATTCTATCACATTTTTTCAACATAAGTCGCTCCTATTTCAGATAGCGTATTGGGCTAAGCGGCAGCTCAAAGCGCATGAAATGGCGAGTAAAATGCAATATTAAGCTTCTAGGGTAGGACAAACAGATACCCGATTAGATCATTTCATATTATGGTTAATTTAAGAATTCAGCAAAATTCTATCAGATTTGTTCAATTTACGTCGCTCCTATTTCAGATAGCGTATTGGGCTAAGCGGCATCTCAAAGCGCATGAAATGGCGAGTGAAATGCACTATTAGACTTGTATGGTAGGGCGAACAGAGAGCCGATTAGATCATTTTACATTAAGGTTAATATAAGTATTCAGGGAAATTCTATCACATTTGATCAATTTACGTCGCTCCTATTCCAGATAGCGTATTAGGCTATGCGGCATCTCAAAGCACATGAAATGGCGAGTAAAATGCACTATTAAACTTCTAGGGTAGGTCAAACAGAGACCCGATTAGATCATTTTATACTATGGTTAATTTAAGAATTCAGCAAAATTCTATCACATTTGTTCAATTTACGTCGCTCCTATTTCAAATAGCGAACTGGGCTATGCGGCACCTTAAAGCGCTCGGAATGGCGATTAAAATGCACTATTAAACTTCTATGCTAGGGCAATCAGAGACCCGATTAGATCATTTTATATTTTGGTTAATATAAGAATTCAGGGAAATTCTATCACATTTGATCAATTTACGTCGCTCCTATTCCAGATAGCGTATTGGGCTATGCGGCATCTCAAAGCACATGAAATGGCGAGTAAAATGCCCTATTAAACTTCTAGGGTAGGTCAAACAGAGACCCGATTAGATCATTTTATATTATGGTTAATTTAAGAATTCAGCAAAATTCTATCACATTTGTTCAATTTACGTCGCTCCTATTTCAGATAGCGTATTGGGCTAAGCGGCATCTCAAAGCGCATGAAATGGCGAGTGAAATGCACTATTAGACTTCTATGGTAGGGCGAACAGAGACCCGATTAGATCACTTTACATTAAGGTTAATAAAAGAATTCAGGGAAATTCTATCACATTTGATCAATTTACGTCGCTCCTATTCCAGATAGCGTATTGGGCTATGCGGCATCTCAAAGCACATGAAATCGCGAGTAAAATGCCCTATTAAACTTCTAGGGTAGGTCAAACAGAGACCCGATTAGATCATTTTATTTTATGGTTAATTTAAGAATTCAGCAAAATTCTATCACATTTGTTCAATTTACGTCGCTCCTATTTCAGATAGCGTATTGGGCTAAGCGGCATCTCAAAGCGCATGAAATGGCGAGTAAAATGCACTATTAAACTTCTAGGGTAGGGCAAGCAGAGACCCGATTACATCATCTCATATTACGGTTAATTTAAGAATTCAGCAAAATTCTATCACATTTGTTCAATTTACGTCGCTCCTATTTCAGATAGCGTATTGGGCTAAGCGGCATCTCAAAGCGCATGAAATGGCGAGTGAAATGCACTATTAGACTTCTATGGTAGGGCGAACAGAGACCCGATTAGATCATTTTACATTAAGGTTAATAAAAGAATTCAGGGAAATTCTATAACATTTGATCAATTTACGTCGCTCCTATTCCAGATAGCGTATTGGGCTATGCGGCATCTCAAAGCACATGAAATGGCGAGTAAAATGCCCTATTAAACTTCTAGGGTAGGTCAAACAGAGACCCGATTAGATCATTTTATATTATGGTTAATTTAAGAATTCAGCAAAATTCTATCACATTTGTTCAATTTACGTCACTCCTATTCCAGATAGCGTATTGGGCTATGCGGCATCTCAAAGCACATGAAATGGCGAGTAAAATGCCCTATTAAACTTCTAGGGTAGGTCAAACAGAGACCCGATTAGATCATTTTATATTATGGTTAATTTAAGAATTCAGCAAAATTCTATCACATTTGTTCAATTTACGTCGCTCCTATTTCAGATAGCGTACTGGGCTAGGCGGCATCTTAAAGCGCGTGGAATGGCGAGTAAAATTCACTACTCAACTTCTATGATAGGGCAATCAGAGACCCGATTAGATCATTTTATATTTTGTATAATATCAGATTTCAGGGAATTTCGATCACATTTGTTCAATTTACGTCGCTCCTAATTCAGATAGCGTATTCGGCTAAGCGGCATCTCAAAGCGCATGAAATGGCGAATGAAATGCACTATTAAACTTCTAGGATAAGGCAAACAGAGACCCGATTAGATCATTTTATATTACGGTTAATATAAGAATTCAGCGTAATTCTATCACATTTGTTCAATTTACGTCGCCCCTATTTCAAATAGCGTATTGTGCTAAGCGGCATCTCAAAGCGCATGAAATGGCGAGTGAAATGCACTATTAGACTTCTATGGTAGGGCGAACAGAGACACGATTACATCATTTTACATTAAGGTTAATATAAGAATTCAGGGAAATTCTATCACATTTGTTCAATTTACGTCGCTCCTATTCCAGATAGCGTATTGGGCTATGCGGCAGCTTAAAGCACATGAAATGGCGAGTAAAATGCACTATCAAACTTCTATGATAGGGCAAACAGAGGCCCGATTACATCATTTTATATTACGGTCAATATAAGAATTCAGCGTAATTCTATCACATTTGTTCAACTTACGTAGCTCCTATTTCAGATACCGTACTCGGCTAGGCGGCATAATAAAGCGCGTGGAATGGCGAGTAAAATGCACTATTAAACTTCTATGATAGGGCAATCAGAGACCCGATTAGATCATTTTATATTTTGTTTAGTATAAGATTTCAGGGAAATTCTATCGCATTTGTTCAATTTACGTCGCTCCTATTTCAGATAGCGTATTCGGCTAAACGGCATCTCAAAGCGCATGAAATGTCGAATAAAATACACTCTTAAACTTCTAGGCTGGGGCGAACAGAGACCCGATCAGATCATTTTACATTATGGTTAATAAAAGAATTCAGCGAAATTCTATCACATTTGTTCAACTTACGTCGCTCCTATTTCAGTTAGCGTATTGGGCTAAGCGGCATCTCAAAGCGCATGAAATGGAGAATAAAATGCACTATTAAACTTCTATGCTAGGGAGAACAGAGACCCGATTAGATCATTTTACATTATGGTTCATAAAAGAATTCAGCGAAACTCTATCACATTTTTTCAACTTACGGCGCTCCTATTTCCGATAGCCTATTGGGCTAAGCGGCAGCTCAAAGCGCATGAAATGGAGAGTAAAATGCAATATTAAGCTTCTAGGGTTGGGCAAACAGACACCCGATTAGATCATTTTATATTATGGTTAATTTAAGAATTCAGCAAAATTCTATCAGATTTGTTCAATTTACGTCGCTCCTATTTCAGATAGCGTATTGGGCTAAGCGGCATCTCAAAGCGCATGAAATGGCTAGTGAAATGCACTATTAGACTTCTATGGTAGGGCGAACAGAGAGCCGATTAGATCATTTTACATTAAGGTTAATATAAGTATTCAGTGAAATTCTATCACATTTGATCAATTTACGTCGCTCCTATTCCAGATAGCGTATTAGGCTAGGCGGCATCTCAAAGCACATGAAATGGCGAGTAAAATGCACTATTAAACTTCTAGGGTAGGTCAAACAGAGACCCGATTAGATCATTTTATATTATGGTTAATTTAAGAATTCAGTGAAATTCTATCACGTTTGTTCAATTTACGTCGCTCCTATTTCAGATAGCGTATTGGGCTAAGCGGCATCTCAACGCGCGCGGAATGGAGAGTAAAATGCACTATTAAACTTCTATGCTAGGGCAATCAGAGACCCGATTAATCATTTTATATTTTGGTTAATATAATAATTAAGTGAAATTCTATCACATTTGTTCAATTTACGTCGCTCCTATTTCAGATAGCGTATTGGGCAAAGCGGCATCTCAAAGCGTATGAAATGGCGAATAAAATGCACTATTAAAGTTCTAGGCTAGGGCGAACAGAGATCCGATTAGATCATTTTACATTATGGTTAATAAAAGAGTTCAGCGAAATTCTATCACATTTGTTCAACTTATATCGCTCCTATTTCAGATAGCGTATTAGGCTAAGCGGCATCTCAAAGCGCATGAAATGGCGAGTAAAATGCACTGTTAAACTTCTAGGGTAGGGCAAACAGAGACCCGATTAGATCAGTTTATATTATGGTTAATTTAAGAATTGAGCGAAATTCTATCACATTCGTTCAATTTACGTCGCTCCTATTTCAGATAGCGTATTGGGCAAAGCGGCATCTCAAAGCGCATGAAATGACGAGTAAAATGCACTATTAAACTTCTAGGGTAGGGCAAGCAGAGACTCGATTAGATCATTTTATATTATGGTTAATTTAAGATTTCAGCAAAATTCTATCACATTCGTTCAATTTAGGTGGCTCCTATTTCAGATAGCGTATTGGGCTAAGCGGCATCTCAAAGCGCATGAAATGGCGAGTGAAATGCACTATAAGACTTCTATGGTAGGGCGAACAGAGACCCGATGTGATCATTTTACATTGAGGTTAATATAAGAATTCACAGAAATTCTATCACATTTGTTCAATTTACGTCGCTCCTATTTCAGATAGCGTATTGGGCTATGCGGCATCTCAAAGCGCATGAAATGGCGAGTAAAATGCACTGTTAAACTTCTAGGGTAGGGCAAGCAGAGACCCGATTAGATCATTTTATATTATGGTTAATTTAAGAATTCAGCAAAATTCTATCACATTCGTTCAATTTAGGTCGCTCCTATTTCAGATAGCGTACTGGGCTAGGCGGCATCTTAAAGCGCGTGGAATGCCGAGTAAAATCCACTATTAAACTTCCAGGCTAGGGCGAACAGAGACCAGATTAGATCATTTTACATTCTGGTTAATAAAATAATTCAGCGAAATTCTATCACATTTGTTCAACTTTCGTCGCTCCTATTTCAGATAGCGTATTAGGCTAAGCGGCATCTCAAAGCGCATGAAATGGCGAGTAAAATGCACTATTAAACTACTAGGGTAGGGCAAACAGAGACCCGATTAGATCATTGTATGTTATGGTTAATTTAAGAATTCAGCAAAATTCTATCACATTTGTTCAATTTACGTCGCTCCTATTCGGATAGCGTACTGGGCTAGGCGGCAACTTAAAGCGCGTGGAATGGCGAGTAAAATGCACTATTAAACTTCTATGATAGGGCAATCAGTGACCCGATTAGATCATTTTATATTATAGTTAATTTAAGAATTCAGCGAAATTCTATCACATTCGTTCAATTTAGGTCGCTCCTATTTCAGATAGCGTATTGGGCTAAGCGGCATCTCAAAGCGCATGAAATGGCGAGTGAAATGCACTATAAGACTTCTATGGTAGGGCGAAGAGAGACCCGATGTGATCATTTTACATTGAGGTTAATATAAGAATTCACAGAAATTCTATCACATTTGTTCAATTTACGTCGCTCCTATTTCAGATAAGCGTATTGGGCTATGCGGCATCTCAAAGCGCATGAAATGGCGAGTAAAAATGCACTGTTAAACTTCTAGGGTAGGGCAAGCAGAGACCCGATTAGATCATTTTATATTATGGTTAATTTAAGAATTCAGCAAAATTCTATCACATTCGTTCAATTTAGGTCGCTCCTATTTCAGATAGCGTACTGGGCTAGGCGGCATCTAAAGCGCGTGGAATGCCGAGTAAAATCCACTATTAAACTTCCAGGCTAGGGCGAACAGAGACCAGATTAGATCATTTTACATTCTGGTTAATAAAATAATTCAGCGAAATTCTATCACATTTGTTCAACTTTCGTCGCTCCTATTTCAGATAGCGTATTAGGCTAAGCGGCATCTCAAAGCGCATGACATGGCGAGCAAAATGCACTATTAAACTACTAGGGTAGGGCAAACAGAGACCCGATTAGATCATTGTATGTTATGGTTAATTTAAGAATTCAGCAAAATTCTATCACATTTGTTCAATTTACGTCGCTCCTATTTCAGATAGCGTACTGGGCTAGGCGGCAACTTAAAGCGCGTGGAATGGCGAGTAAAATGCACTATTAAACTTCTATGATAGGGCAATCAGTGACCCGATTAGATCATTTTATATTATAGTTAATTTAAGAATTCAGCGAAATTCTATCACATTTGTTCAATTTACGTCGCTCCTATTTCAGATAGCGTATTGGGCTAAGCGGCATCTCAAAGCGCATGAAATGGCGAGTAAAATGTAATACTAAACTTCTAGGATATGGCAAACAGAGACCCGATTAGATCATTTTATATTTTGGTTAATATAAGAATTCAGCGAAATTCTATCACATTTCTTCAATTTACGTCGCTCATATTTCAGATAGCGTATTGGGCTAAGCGGCATCTCGAAGCGCATGAAATGGCGAGTAAAATGCACTATTAAACTTCTAGGGTAGGGCAATCAGTGACCCGATTAGATCAATTTATATTATAGTTAATTTAAGAATTCAGCGAAATTCTATCACATTTGTTCAATTTACGTCGCTCCTATTTCAGATAGCGTATTGGGCTAAGCGGCATCTCAAAGCGCATGACATGGCGAGCAAAATGCACTATTAAACTTCTAGGGTAGGGCAAACAGAGACCCGATTAGATCATTTTATACTATGGTTAATTTAAGAATTCAGCAAAATTCTATCACATTTTTTCAATTTACGTCGCTCCTATTTCAGATAGTGTATTGGGCTAAGCGGCATCTCAAAGCGCATGAAATGGCGAGTAAAATGCACTATTAAACTTCTAGGGTAGGGCAAGCAGAGACCCGATTACATCATCTCATATTATGGTTAATTTAAGAATTCAGCAAAATTCTATCACATTTGTTCAATTTACGTCGCTCCTATTTCAGATAGCGTATTGGGCTAAGCGGCATCTCAAAGCGCATGAAATGGCGAGTGAAATGCACTATTAGACTTCTATGGTAGGGCGAACAGAGACCCGATTAGATCATTTTACATTAAGGTTAATAAAAGAATTCAGGGAAATCCTATCACATTTGATCAATTTACGTCGCTCCTATTTCAGATAGCGTATCGGGCTAAGCGGCATCTCAAAGCGCATGAAATGGCGAGTAAAATGCACTATTAAACTTCTAGGGTAGGGCAAGCAGAGACCCGATTACATCATCTCATATTATGGTTAATTTAAGAATTCAGCAAAATTCTATCACATTTGTTCAATTTACGTCGCTCCTATTTCAGATAGCGTACTGGGCTAGGCGGCATCTTAAAGCGCGTGGAATGGCGAGTAAAATTCACTACTCAACTTCTATGATAGGGCAATCAGAGACCCGATTAGATCATTTTATATTTTGTATAATATCAGATTTCAGGGAATTTCGATCACATTTGTACAATTTACGTCGCACCTAATTCAGATAGCGTATTCGGCTAAGCGGCATCTCAAAGCGCATGAAATGGCGAATGAAATGCACTATTAAACTTCTAGAATAAGGCAAACAGAGACCCGATTAGATCATTTTATATTACGGTTAATATAAGAATTCAGCGTAATTCTATCACATTTGTTCAATTTACGTCGCCCCTATTTCAAATAGCGTATTGTGCTAAGCGGCATCTCAAAGGGCATGAAATGGCGAGTGAAATGCACTATTAGACTTCTATGGTAGGGCGAACAGAGACACGATTACATCATTTTACATTAAGGTTAATATAAGAATTCAGGGAAATTCTATCACATTTGTTCAATTTACGTCGCTCCTATTCCAGATAGCGTATTGGGCTATGCGGCAGCTTAAAGCACATGAAATGGCGAGTAAAATGCACTATCAAACTTCTATGATAGGGCAAACAGAGGCCCGATTACATCATTTTATATTACGGTCAATATAAGAATTCAGCGTAATTCTATCACATTTGTTCAACTTACGTAGCTCCTATTTCAGATACCGTACTCGGCTAGGCGGCATAATAAAGCGCGTGGAATGGCGAGTAAAATGCACTATTAAACTTCTATGATAGGGCAATCAGAGACCCGATTAGATCATTTTATATTTTGTTTAGTATAAGATTTCAGGGAAATTCTATCGCATTTGTTCAATTTACGTCGCTCCTATTTCAGATAGCGTATTCGGCTAAACGGCATCTCAAAGCGCATGAAATGTCGAATAAAATACACTCTTAAACTTCTAGGCTGGGGCGAACAGAGACCCGATCAGATCATTTTACATTATGGTTAATAAAAGAATTCAGCGAAATTCTATCACATTTGTTCAATTTACGTCGCTCCTATTTCAGATAGCGTATTGGGCTAAGCGGCATCTCAAAGCGCATGAAATGGAGAATAAAATGCACTATTAAACTTCTATGCTAGGGAGAACAGAGACCCGATTAGATCATTTTACATTATGGTTCATAAAAGAATTCAGCGAAACTCTATCACATTTTTTCAACTTACGTCGCTCCTATTTCCGATAGCCTATTGGGCTAAGCGGCAGCTCAAAGCGCATGAAATGGAGAGTAAAATGCAATATTAAGCTTCTAGGGTTGGGCAAACAGACACCCGATTAGATCATTTTATATTATGGTTAATTTAAGAATTCAGCAAAATTCTATCAGATTTGTTCAATTTACGTCGCTCCTATTTCAGATAGCGTATTGGGCTAAGCGGCATCTCAAAGCGCATGAAATGGCGAGTGAAATGCACTATTAGACTTCTATGGTAGGGCGAACAGAGAGCCGATTAGATCATTTTACATTAAGGTTAATATAAGTATTCAGTGAAATTCTATCACATTTGATCAATTTACGTCGCTCCTATTCCAGATAGCGTATTAGGCTAGGCGGCATCTCAAAGCACATGAAATGGCGAGTAAAATGCACTATTAAACTTCTAGGGTAGGTCAAACAGAGACCCGATTAGATCATTTTATATTATGGTTAATTTAAGAATTCAGTGAAATTCTATCACGTTTGTTCAATTTACGTCGCTCCTATTTCAGATAGCGTATTGGGCTAAGCGGCATCTCAAAGCGCGCGGAATGGAGAGTAAAATGCACAATTAAACTTCTATGCTAGGGCAATCAGAGACCCGATTAGATCATTTTATATTTTGGTTAATATAAGAATTAAGTGAAATTCTATCACATTTGTTCAATTTACGTCGCTCCTATTTCAGATAGCGTATTGGGCAAAGCGGCATCTCAAAGCGTATGAAATGGCGAATAAAATGCACTATTAAAGTTCTAGGCTAGGGCGAACAGAGATCCGATTAGATCATTTTACATTATGGTTAATAAAAGAGTTCAGCGAAATTCTATCACATTTGTTCAACTTATATCGCTCCTATTTCAGATAGCGTATTAGGCTAAGCGGCATCTCAAAGCGCATGAAATGGCGAGTAAAATGCACTGTTAAACTTCTAGGGTAGGGCAAACAGAGACCCGATTAGATCAGTTTATATTATGGTTAATTTAAGAATTGAGCGAAATTCTATCACATTCGTTCAATTTACGTCGCTCCTATTTCAGATAGCGTATTGGGCAAAGCGGCATCTCAAAGCGCATGAAATGACGAGTAACATGCACTATTAAACTTCTAGGGTAGGGCAAGCAGAGACTCGATTAGATCATTTTATATTATGGTTAATTTAAGATTTCAGCAAAATTCTATCACATTCGTTCAATTTAGGTGGCTCCTATTTCAGATAGCGTATTGGGCTAAGCGGCATCTCAAAGCGCATGAAATGGCGAGTGAAATGCACTATAAGACTTCTATGGTAGGGCGAAGAGAGACCCGATGTGATCATTTTACATTGAGGTTAATATAAGAATTCACAGAAATTCTATCACATTTGTTCAATTTACGTCGCTCCTATTTCAGATAGCGTATTGGGCTATGCGGCATCTCAAAGCGCATGAAATGGCGAGTAAAATGCACTGTTAAACTTCTAGGGTAGGGCAAGCAGAGACCCGATTAGATCATTTTATATTATGGTTAATTTAAGAATTCAGCAAAATTCTATCACATTCGTTCAATTTAGGTCGCTCCTATTTCAGATAGCGTACTGGGCTAGGCGGCATCTTAAAGCGCGTGGAATGCCGAGTAAAATCCACTATTAAACTTCCAGGCTAGGGCGAACAGAGACCAGATTAGATCATTTTACATTCTGGTTAATAAAATAATTCAGCGAAATTCTATCACATTTGTTCAACTTTCGTCGCTCCTATTTCAGATAGCGTATTAGGCTAAGCGGCATCTCAAAGCGCATGAAATGGCGAGTAAAATGCACTATTAAACTACTAGGGTAGGGCAAACAGAGACCCGATTAGATCATTTTATGTTATGGTTAATTTAAGAATTCAGCAATATTCTATCAAATTTGTTCAATTTACGTCGCTCCTATTTCAGATAGCGTACTGGGCTAGGCGGCAACTTAAAGCGCGTGGAATGGCGAGTAAAATGCACTATTAAACTTCTATGATAGGGCAATCAGTGACCCGATTAGATCATTTTATATTATAGTTAATTTAAGAATTCAGCGAAATTCTATCACATTTGTTCAATTTACGTCGCTCCTATTTCAGATAGCGTATTGGGCTAAGCGGCATCTCAAAGCGCATGACATGGCGAGCAAAATGCACTATTAAACTGCTAGGGTAGGGCAAACAGAGACCCGATTAGATCATTTTATACTATGGTTAATTTAAGAATTCAGCAAAATTCTATCACATTTGTTCAATTTACGTCGCTCCTATTTCAGATAGTGTATTGGGCTAAGCGGCATCTCAAAGCGCATGAAATGGTGAGTAAAATGCACTATTAAACTTCTAGGGTAGGGCAAGCAGAGACCCGATTACATCATCTCATATTATGGTTAATTTAAGAATTCAGCAAAATTCTATCACATTTGTTCAATTTACGTCGCTCCTATTTCAGATAGCGTATTGGGCTAAGCGGCATCTCAAAGCGCATGAAATGGCGAGTGAAATGCACTATTAGACTTCGATGGTAGGGCGAACAGAGACCCGATTAGATCATTTTACATTAAGGTTAATAAAAGAATTCAGGGAAATTCTATAACATTTGATCAATTTACGTCGCTCCTATTCCAGATAGCGTATTGGGCTATGCGGCATCTCAAAGCACATGAAATGGCGAGTAAAATGCCCTATTAAACTTCTAGGGTAGGTCAAACAGAGACCCGATTAGATCATTTTATATTATGGTTAATTTAAGAATTCAGCAAAATTCTATCACATTTGTTCAATTTACGTCGCTCCTATTCCAGATAGCGTATTGGGCTATGCGGCATCTCAAAGCACATGAAATGGCGAGTAAAATGCCCTATTAAACTTCTAGGGTAGGTCAAACAGAGACCCGATTAGATCATTTTATATTACGGTTAATATAAGAATTCAGCGTAATTCTATCACATTTGTTCAATTTACGTCGCCCCTATTTCAAATAGCCTATTGTGCTAAGCGGCATCTCAAAGCGCATGAAATGGCGAGTGAAATGCACTATTAGACTTCTATGGTAGGGCGAACAGAGACACGATTACATCATTTTACATTAAGGTTAATATAAGAATTCAGGGAAATTCTATCACATTTGTTCAATTTACGTCGCTCCTATTCCAGATAGCGTATTGGGCTATGCGGCAGCTTAAAGCACATGAAATGGCGAGTAAAATGCACTATCAAACTTCTATGATAGGGCAAACAGAGGCCCGATTACATCATTTTATATTACGGTCAATATAAGAATTCAGCGTAATTCTATCACATTTGTTCAACTTACGTAGCTCCTATTTCAGATACCGTACTCGGCTAGGCGGCATCATAAAGCGCGTGGAATGGCGAGTAAAATGCACTATTAAACTTCTATGATAGGGCAATCAGAGACCCGATTAGATCATTTTATATTTTGTTTAGTATAAGATTTCAGGGAAATTCTATCGCATTTGTTCAATTTACGTCGCTCCTATTTCAGATAGCGTATTCGGCTAAGCGGCATCTCAAAGCGCATGAAATGTCGAATAAAATACACTCTTAAACTTCTAGGCTAGGGCGAACAGAGACCCGATCAGATCATTTTACATTATGGTTAATAAAAGAATTCAGCGAAATTCTATCACATTTGTTCAACTTACGTCGCTCCTATTTCAGTTAGCGTATTGGGCTAAGCGGCATCTCAAAGCGCATGAAATGGAGAATAAAATGCACTATTAAACTTCTATGCTAGGGAGAACAGAGACCCGATTAGATCATTTTACATTATGGTTCATAAAAGAATTCAGCGAAACTCTATCACATTTTTTCAACTTACGTCGCTCCTATTTCCGATAGCGTATTGGGCTAAGCGGCAGCTCAAAGCGCATGAAATGGCGAGTAAAATGCAATATTAAGCTTCTAGGGTAGGGCAAACAGACACCCGATTAGATCATTTTATATTATGGTTAATTTAAGAATTCAGCAAAATTCTATAACATTTGATCAATTTACGTCGCTCCTATTCCAGATAGCGTATTGGGCTATGCGGCATCTCAAAGCACATGAAATGGCGAGTAAAATGCCCTATTAAACTTCTAGGGTAGGTCAAACAGAGACCCGATTAGATCATTTTATATTATGGTTAATTTAAGAATTCAGCAAAATTCTATCACATTTGTTCAATTTACGTCGCTCCTATTCCAGATAGCGTATTGGGCTATGCGGCATCTCAAAGCACATGAAATGGCGAGTAAAATGCCCTATTAAACTTCTAGGGTAGGTCAAACAGAGACCCGATTAGATCATTTTATATTATGGTTAATTTAAGAATTCAGCAAAATTCTATCACATTTGTTCAATTTACGTCGCTCCTATTTCAGATAGCGTACTGGGCTAGGCGGCATCTTAAAGCGCGTGGAATGGCGAGTAAAATTCACTACTCAACTTCTATGATAGGGCAATCAGAGACCCGATTAGATCATTTTATATTTTGTATAATATCAGATTTCAGGGAATTTCGATCACATTTGTTCAATTTACGTCGCTCCTAATTCAGATAGCGTATTCGGCTAAGCGGCATCTCAAAGCGCATGAAATGGCGAATGAAATGCACTATTAAACTTCTAGGATAAGTCAAACAGAGACCCGATTAGATCATTTTATATTACGGTTAATATAAGAATTCAGCGTAATTCTATCACATTTGTTCAATTTACGTCGCCCCTATTTCAAATAGCGTATTGTGCTAAGCGGCATCTCAAAGCGCATGAAATGGCGAGTAAAATGCAATATTAAGCTTCTAGGGTAGGGCAAACAGACACCCGATTAGATCATTTTATATTATGGTTAATTTAAGAATTCAGCAAAATTCTATCACATTTGTTCAATTTACGTCGCTCCTTTTTCAGATAGCGTATTGGGCTAAGCGGCATTTCAAAGCGCATGAAATGGCTAGTAAAATGCCCTATTAAACTTCTAGGATAAGGCAAACAGAGACCCGATTAGATCATTTTATATTACGGTAAATATAAGAATACGGCGTAATTCTATCACATTTGTTCAATTTACGTCGCTGCTATTCCAGATAGCTTATTGTGCTTAGCGGCATCTCAAAGCGCATGAAATGGCGAGTGAAATGCACTATTAAACTTCTAAGGTAGGGCAAACAGAGACCCGATTAGATCATTTTATATTACGGTTAATATAAGAATTCAGCGTAATTCTATCACATTTGTTCAATTTACGTCGCCCCTATTTCAAATAGCGTATTGTGCTAAGCGGCATCTCAAAGGGCATGAAATGGCGAGTGAAATGCACTATTAGACTTCTATGGTAGGGCGAACAGAGACACGATTACATCATTTTACATTAAGGTTAATATAAGAATTCAGGGAAATTCTATCACATTTGTTCAATTTACGTTGCTCCTATTCCAGATAGCGTATTGGGCTATGCGGCAGCTTAAAGCACATGAAATGGCGAGTAAAATGCACTATCAAACTTCTATGATAGGGCAAACAGAGGCCCGATTACATCATTTTATATTACGGTCAATATAAGAATTCAGCGTAATTCTATCACATTTGTTCAACTTACGTAGCTCCTATTTCAGATACCGTACTCGGCTAGGCGGCATAATAAAGCGCGTGGAATGGCGAGTAAAATGCACTATTAAACTTCTATGATAGGGCAATCAGAGACCCGATTAGATCATTTTATATTTTGTTTAGTATAAGATTTCAGGGAAATTCTATCGCATTTGTTCAATTTACGTCGCTCCTATTTCAGATAGCGTATCGGCTAAACGGCATCTCAAAGCGCATGAAATGTCGAATAAAATACACTCTTAAACTTCTAGGCTGGGGCGAACAGAGACCCGATCAGATCATTTTACATTATGGTTAATAAAAGAATTCAGCGAAATTCTATCACATTTGTTCAACTTACGTCGCTCCTATTTCAGTTAGCGTATTGGGCTAAGCGGCATCTCAAAGCGCATGAAATGGAGAATAAAATGCACTATTAAACTTCTATGCTAGGGAGAACAGAGACCCGATTAGATCATTTTACATTATGGTTCATAAAAGAATTCAGCGAAACCTCTATCACATTTTTTCAACTTACGTCGCTCCTATTTCCGATAGCCTATTGGGCTAAGCGGCAGCTCAAAGCGCATGAAATGGAGAGTAAAATGCAATATTAAGCTTCTAGGGTTGGGCAAACAGACACCCGATTAGATCATTTTATATTATGGTTAATTTAAGAATTCAGCAAAATTCTATCAGATTTGTTCAATTTACGTCGCTCCTATTTCAGATAGCGTATTGGGCTAAGCGGCATCTCAAAGCGCATGAAATGGCGAGTGAAATGCACTATTAGACTTCTATGGTAGGGCGAACAGAGAGCCGATTAGATCATTTACATTAAGGTTAATATAAGTATTCAGTGAAATTCTATCACATTTGATCAATTTACGTCGCTCCTATTCCAGATAGCGTATTGGGCTAAGCGGCATCTCAAAGCACATGAAATGGCGAGTAAAATGCACTATTAAACTTCTAGGGTAGGTCAAACAGAGACCCGATTAGATCATTTATATTATGGTTAATTTAAGAATTCAGTGAAATTCTATCACGTTTGTTCAATTTACGTCGCTCCTATTTCAGATAGCGTATTGGGCTAAGCGGCATCTCAAAGCGCGCGGAATGGAGAGTAAAATGCACAATTAAACTTCTATGCTAGGGCAATCAGAGACCCGATTAGATCATTTTATATTTTGGTTAATATAAGAATTAAGTGAAATTCTATCACATTTGTTCAATTTACGTCGCTCCTATTTCAGATAGCGTATTGGGCAAAGCGGCATCTCAAAGCGCATGAAATGGCGAATAAAATGCACTATTAAAGTTCTAGGCTAGGGCGAACAGAGATCCGATTAGATCATTTTACATTATGGTTAATAAAAGAGTTCAGCGAAATTCTATCACATTGTTCAACTTATATCGCTCCTATTTCAGATAGCGTATTAGGCTAAGCGGCATCTCAAAGCGCATGAAATGGCGAGTAAAATGCACTGTTAAACTTCTAGGGTAGGGCAAACAGAGACCCGATTAGATCAGTTTATATTATGGTTAATTTAAGAATTGAGCGAAATTCTATCACATTCGTTCAATTTACGTCGCTCCTATTTCAGATAGCGTATTGGGCAAAGCGGCATCTCAAAGCGCATGAAATGACGAGTAAAATGCACTATTAAACTTCTAGGGTAGGGCAAGCAGAGACTCGATTTGATCATTTTATATTATGGTTAATTTAAGATTTCAGCAAATTCTATCACATTCGTTCAATTTAGGTCGCTCCTATTTCAGATAGCGTATTGGGCTAAGCGGCATCTCAAAGCGCATGAAATGGCGAGTGAAATGCACTATAAGACTTCTATGGTAGGGCGAAGAGAGACCCGATGTGATCATTTTACATTGAGGTTAATATAAGAATTCACAGAAATTCTATCACATTTGTTCAATTTACGTCGCTCCTATTTCAGATAGCGTATTGGGCTATGCGGCATCTCAAAGCGCATGAAATGGCGAGTAAAATGCACTGTTAAACTTCTAGGGTAGGGCAAGCAGAGACCCGATTAGATCATTTATATTATGGTTAATTTAAGAATTCAGCAAAATTCTATCACATTCGTTCAATTTAGGTCGCTCCTATTTCAGATAGCGTACTGGGCTAGGCGGCATCTTAAAGCGCGTGGAATGCCGAGTAAAATCCACTATTAAACTTCCAGGCTAGGGCGAACAGAGACCAGATTAGATCATTTTACATTCTGGTTAATAAAATAATTCAGCGAAATTCTATCACATTTGTTCAACTTTCGTCGCTCCTATTTCAGATAGCGTATTAGGCTAAGCGGCATCTCAAAGCGCATGAAATGGCGAGTAAAATGCACTATTAAACTACTAGGGTAGGGCAAACAGAGACCCGATTAGATCATTTTATGTTATGGTTAATTTAAGAATTCAGCAAAATTCTATCAAATTTGTTCAATTTACGTCGCTCCTATTTCAGATAGCGTACTGGGCTAGGCGGCAACTTAAAGCGCGTGGAATGGCGAGTAAAATGCACTATTAAACTTCTATGATAGGGCAATCAGTGACCCGATTAGATCATTTTATATTATAGTTAATTTAAGAATTCAGCGAAATTCTATCACATTTGTTCCAATTTACGTCGCTCCTATTTCAGATAGCGTATTGGGCTAAGCGGCATCTCAAAGCGCATGACATGGCGAGCAAAATGCACTATTAAACTGCTAGGGTAGGGCAAACAGAGACCCGATTAGATCATTTTATACTATGGTTAATTTAAGAATTCAGCAAAATTCTATCACATTTGTTCAATTTACGTCGCTCCTATTTCAGATAGCGTATTGGGCTAAGCGGCATCTCAAAGCGCATGAAATGGCGAGTAAAATGCACTATTAAACTTCTAGGTAGGGCAAGCAGAGACCCGATTACATCATCTCATATTATGGTTAATTTAAGAATTCAGCAAAATTCTATCACATTTGTTCAAATTACGTCGCTCCTATTTCAGATAGCGTATTGGGCTAAGCGGCATCTCAAAGCGCATGAAATGGCGAGTGAAATGCACTATTAGACTTCTATGGTAGGGCGAACAGAGACCCGATTAGATCATTTTACATTAAGGTTAATAAAAGAATTCAGGGAAATTCTATAACATTTGATCAATTTACGTCGCTCCTATTCCAGATAGCGTATTGGGCTATGCGGCATCTCAAAGCACATGAAATGGCGAGTAAAATGCCCTATTAAACTTCTAGGGTAGGTCAAACAGAGACCCGATTAGATCATTTTATATTATGGTTAATTTAAGAATTCAGCAAAATTCTATCACATTTGTTCAATTTACGTCGCTCCTATTCCAGATAGCGTATTGGGCTATGCGGCATCTCAAAGCACATGAAATGGCGAGTAAAATGCCCTATTAAACTTCTAGGGTAGGTCAAACAGAGACCCGATTAGATCATTTTATATTACGGTTAATATAAGAATTCAGCGTAATTCTATCACATTTGTTCAATTTACGTCGCCCCTATTTCAAATAGCCTATTGTGCTAAGCGGCATCTCAAAGCGCATGAAATGGCGAGTGAAATGCACTATTAGACTTCTATGGTAGGGCGAACAGAGACACGATTACATCATTTTACATTAAGGTTAATATAAGAATTCAGGGAAATTCTATCACATTTGTTCAATTTACGTCTCTCCTATTCCAGATAGCGTATTGGGCTATGCGGCAGCTTAAAGCACATGAAATGGCGAGTAAAATGCACTATCAAACTTCTATGATAGGGCAAACAGAGGCCGGATTACATCATTTTATATTACGGTCAATATAAGAATTCAGCGTAATTCTATCACATTTGTTCAACTTACGTAGCTCCTATTTCAGATACCGTACTCGGCTAGGCGGCATCATAAAGCGCGTGGAATGGCGAGTAAAATGCACTATTAAACTTCTATGATAGGGCAATCAGAGACCCGATTAGATCATTTTATATTTTGTTTAGTATAAGATTTCAGGGAAATTCTATCGCATTTGTTCAATTTACGTCGCTCCTATTTCAGATAGCGTATTCGGCTAAGCGGCATCTCAAAGCGCATGAAATGTCGAATAAAATACACTCTTAAACTTCTAGGCTAGGGCGAACAGAGACCCGATCAGATCATTTTACATTATGGTTAATAAAAGAATTCAGCGAAATTCTATCACATTTGTTCAACTTACGTCGCTCCTATTTCAGTTAGCGTATTGGGCTAAGCGGCATCTCAAAGCGCATGAAATGGAGAATAAAATGCACTATTAAACTTCTATGCTAGGGAGAACAGAGACCCGATTAGATCATTTTACATTATGGTTCATAAAAGAATTCAGCGAAACTCTATCACATTTTTTCAACTTACGTCGCTCCTATTTCCGATAGCGTATTGGGCTAAGCGGCAGCTCAAAGCGCATGAAATGGCGAGTAAAATGCAATATTAAGCTTCTAGGGTAGGGCAAACAGACACCCGATTAGATCATTTTATATTATGGTTAATTTAAGAATTCAGCAAAATTCTATAACATTTGATCAATTTACGTCGCTCCTATTCCAGATAGCGTATTGGGCTATGCGGCATCTCAAAGCACATGAAATGGCGAGTAAAATGCCCTATTAAACTTCTAGGGTAGGTCAAACAGAGACCCGATTAGATCATTTTATATTATGGTTAATTTAAGAATTCAGCAAAATTCTATCACATTTGTTCAATTTACGTCGCTCCTATTCCAGATAGCGTATTGGGCTATGCGGCATCTCAAAGCACATGAAATGGCGAGTAAAATGCCCTATTAAACTTCTAGGGTAGGTCAAACAGAGACCCGATTAGATCATTTTATATTATGGTTAATTTAAGAATTCAGCAAAATTTTATCACATTTGTTCAACTTACGTCGCTCCTAATTTAGATAGCGTACTGGGCTAGGCGGCATCTTAAAGCGCGTGGAATGGCGAGTAAAATGCACTGCTAAACTTCTATGATAGGGCAATCAGAGACCCGATTAGATCATTTTATGTTTTGTTTAATATAAGATTTCAGGGAAATTCTATCACATTTGTTTAATTTACGTCGCTCCTATTTCAGATAGCGTATTGGGCGAAGCCGCATCTCAAAGCGCATGAAATCGCGACTAAAATGCACTATTAAACTTCTAGGGTAGGGCAAGCAGAGACCCGATTAGATCATTTTATATTACGGTTAATATAAGAATTCAGCGTAATTCTATCACATTTGTTCAACTTACGTGGCTCCTATTTTAGGTAGCGTACTGGGATAGGCGGCATCTTAAAGCGCGTGGAATGGCGAGTAAAATGCACTGCTAAACTTCTATGATAGGGCAATCAGAGACCCGATTAGATCATTTTATATTTTGTTTAATATAAGATTTCAGGGAAATTCTATCACATTTGTTCAAATTACGTCGCTCCTATTTCAGATAGCGTATTGGGCTAAGAGGCATCTCAAGGCGCATGAAATGGCGAATAAAATGCGCTATTAAACTTCTAGGCTAGGGCGAACAGAGACCAGATTAGATCATTTTACATTAAGGTTAATATAAGAATTCACGGAAATTCTATCACATTTGTTCAATTTACGTCGATCCTATTTCAGATAGCGTATTGGGCTAAGCGGCATTTCAAAGTGCATGAAATGGCGAGTAAAATGCACTATTAAACTTCTGGGATAAGGCAAACAGAGACCCGATTAGATCATTTTATATTACGGTTAATATAAGAATTCAGCGTAATTCTATGACATTTGTTCATCTTACGTCGCTCCTATTTCAGATAGCGTACTGGGCTAGGCGGCATCTTAAGGCGCGTGGAAGGGCGAGTAAAATGCAATACTAAACTTCTATGATACAGTAATCAGAGACCCGATTACATCATTTTATATTTTGTTTAATATAAGATTTCAGGGAAATTCTATCACATTTGTTCAATTTACGTCGCTCCTATTTCAGATAGCGTATTGGGCTAAGCGGCATCTCAAAGCGCATGAAATGGCGAATAAAATGCACTATTAAACTTCTAGGCTAGGGCGAACAGAGACCCGATTAGATCATTTTACATTATGGTTAATAAAAGAATTCAGCGAAATTCTATCACATTTGTTCAACTTACGTCGCTCCTATTTCAGACAGCGTACTGTGCTAGGCGCCATCTTAAAGCGCGTGGAATGGCGAGTAAAATGCACAGCTCAACTTTTATGATAGGGCAATCAGAGACCCGATTAGCTCATTTTATATTATGTTTAATATAAGATTTCATGGAAATTCTATCACATTTGTTCAATTTACGTCGCTCCTATTTCAGATAGCTTATTGGGCTAAGCGGCATGTCAAAGCGCATGAAATGACGAGTGAAATGCACTGTTAAACTTCTATGATATTGCAATCAGAGACCCGATTAGATCATTTTATATTTTGTTTAATATAAGATTTCAGGGAAATTCTATCACATTTGTTCAATTTACGTCGCTCCTATTTCAGATAGCTTATTGGGCTAAGCGGCATCTGAAGGCGCATGAAATGGCGAGTAAAATGCACTATTAAACTTCTAGGGTAGGGCAAACAGAGACCCGATGAGATTATTTTATATTATGGTTAATTTGAGATGTCAGCAAAATTTTATCACATTTGTTCAATTTACGTCGCTCCTATTTCAGATAGCGTACTGGGCTAGGCGCCATCTTAAAGCGCGTGGAATGGCGTGTAATATGCACTACTAAACTTCTATGATAGGGCAATCAGAGACCCGATTAGATCATTTTATGTTTTGGTTAATATAAGAATTCAGCGAAATTCTATCACATTTGTTCAATTTACGTCGCTCCTATTACAGATAACTTATTGTGCTTAGCGGCATCTCAAAGCGCATGAAGTGACGAGTGAAATGCACTATTAAACTTCTAGGGTCGTGCAAACAGAGACCCGATTAGATCATTTTACATTATGGTTAATGTAAGAATTCAGCGTAACTCTATCACATTTGTTCAACTTACGTCGCTCCTATTTCAGATAGCGTACTGGGCTAGGCGGCATCTTACAGCGCGTGGAATGGCGAGTAAAATGCACTACTAAACTTCTATGACAGGGCAATCAGAGACCCGATTAGATCATTTTTTATTTTGGTTAATATAAGAATTCAGCGAAATTCTATCACATTTGTTCAATTTACGTCGCTCCTATTACAGATAGCTTATTGTGCTTAGCGGCATCTCAAAGCGCATGAAGTGACGAGTGAAATGCACTATTAAACTTCTAGGGTAGGGCAAACAGAGACCCGATTATATCATTTTACATTATGGTTAATGTAAGAATTCAGCGAAATTCTATCACATTTGTTCAATTTACGTCGCTCCTATTTCAGATAGCTTATTGGGCTTAGCGGCATCTCAAAGCGCATGAAGTGCCGAGTGAAATGCACTATTAAACTTCTATGGTAGGGCGAACAGAGACCCGATTAGATCATTTTACATTAAGGTTAATATATGAATTCACGGAAATTCTATCACATTTGTTGAATTTACGTCGCTCCTATTTCAGATAGCGTATTGGGCTAAGCGGCATTTCAAAGCGCATGAAATGGCGAGTAAAATGCACTATTAAACTTCTCGGATAAGGCAAACAGATACCCGATTAGATGATTTTATATTACGGTTAATATAAGAATTCAGCGTAATTCTATCACATTTGTTCATCTTACGTCGCTCCTATTTCAGATAGCGTACTGGGCTAGGCGGCATCTTAAAGCGCGTGGAAGGGCGAGTAAAATGCACTACTATACTTCTATGATACAGTAATCAGGGATCCGATTACATCATTTTATATTTTGTTTAATATAAGATTTCGGGGAAATTTTATCACATTTGATTAATTTACGTCGCTCCTATTTCAGATAGCGTATTGGGCTAAGCGGCATCTCAAAGCGCATGAAATGGCGAATAAAATGCACTATTAAACTTCTAGGCTAGGGCGAACAGAGACCCGATTAGATCATTTTACATTATGGTTAATAAAAGAATTCAGCGAAATTCTATCACATTTGTTCAACTTACGTCGCTCCTATTTCAGATAGCGTACTGGGCTAGGCGCCATCTTAAAGCGCGTGGAATGTCGAGTAAAATGCACAGCTCAACTTTTATGATAGGGCAATCAGAGACCCGATTAGCTCATTTTATATTTTGTTTAATATAAGATTTCATGGAAATTCTATCACATTTGTTCAATTTACGTCGCTCCTATTTCAGATAGCTTATTGGGCTAAGCGGCATGTCAAAGCGCATGAAATGACGAGTGAAATGCACTGTTAAACTTCTATGATATTGCAATCAGAGACCCGATTAGATGATTTTATATTTTGTTTAATATAAGATTTCAGGGAAATTCTATCACATTTGTTCAATTTACGTCGCTCCTATTTCAGATAGCTTATTGGGCGAAGCGGCATCTGAAGGCGCATGAAATGGCGAGTAAAATGCACTATTAAACTTCTAGGATAGGGCAAACAGAGACCCGATGAGATCATTTTATATTATGGTTAATTTAAGATGTCAGCAAAATTTTATCACATTTGTTCAATTTACGTCGCTCCTATTTCAGTTAGCGTACTGGGCTAGGCGGCATCTTAAAGCGCGTGGAATGGCGTGTAATATGCACTACTAAACTTCTATGATAGGGCAAACAGAGACCCGATTAGATCATTTTATATTTTCGTTAATATAAGAATTCAGCGAAATTCTATCACATTTGTTCAATTTACGTCGCTCCTATTACAGATAGCTTATTGTGCTTAGCGGCATCTCAAAGCGCATGAAGTGACGAGTGAAATGCACTGTTAAACTTCTAGGGTAGGGCAAACAGAGAACCGATTATATCATTTTACATTATGGTTAATGTAAGAATTCAGCGAAATTCTATCACATTTGTTCAATTTACGTCGCTCCTATTTCAGATAGCTTATTGGGCTTAGCGGCATCTCAAAGCGCATGAAGTGCCGAGTGAAATGCACTATTAAACTTCTAGGGTAGGGCAAACAGAGACCCGATTAGATCATTTTATATTATGGTTAATTTAAGAATTCAGCAAAATTCTATCACATTTGTTCAACTTACGTCGCTCCTATTTCAGATAGCGTACTGGGCTAGGCGCCATCTTAAAGCGCATGAAATGACGAGTGAAATGCACTGTTAAACTTCTATGATATTGCAATCAGAGACCCGATTAGATCATTTTATATTTTGTTTAATATAAGATTTCAGGGGAATTCTATCACATTTGTTCAATTTACGTCGCTCCTATTTCAGATAGCTTATTGGGCTAAGCGGCATCTGAAGGCGCATGAAATGGCGAGTAAAACGCACTATTAAACTTCTAGGGTAGGGCAAACAGAGACCCGATGAGATCATTTTATATTATGGTTAATTTAAGATGTCAGCAAAATTTTATCACATTTGTTCAATTTACGTCGCTCCTATTTCAGATAGCGTACTGGGCTAGGCGGCATCTTAAAGCGCGTGGAATGGCGTGTAATATGCACTACTAAACTTCTATGATAGGGCAATCAGAGACCCGATTAGATCATTTTATATTTTCGTTAATATAAGAATTCAGCGAAATTCTATCACATTTGTTCAATTTACGTCGCTCCTATTACAGATAGCTTATTGTGCTTAGCGGCATCTCAAAGCGCATGAAGTGACGAGTGAAATGCACTATTAAACTTCTAGGGTAGGGCAAACAGAGAACCGATTATATCATTTTACATTATGGTTAATGTAAGAATTCAGCGAAATTCTATCACATTTGTTCAATTTACGTCGCTCCTATTTCAGATAGCTTATTGGGCTTAGCGGCATCTCAAAGCGCATGAAGTTACGAGTGAAATGCACTATTAAACTTCTAGGGTAGTGCAAACAGAGACCCGATTAGATCATTTTACATTATGGTTAATGTAAGAATTCAGCGTAATTCTATCACATTTGTTCAACTTACGTCGCTCCTATTTCAGATAGCCTACTAGGCTAGGCGGCATCTTAAAGCGCGTGGAATGGCGAGTAAAATGCACTACTAAACTTCTGTGATAGGGCAATCAGAGACCCGATTAGATCATTTTATATTTTGGTTAATATAAGAATTCAGCGAAATTCTATGACATTTGTTCAATTTACGTCGCTCCTATTACAGATAGCTTATTGTGCTTAGCGGCATCTCAAAGCGCATGAAGTGACGAGTGAAATGCACTGTTAAACTTCTAGGGTAGGGCAAACAGAGAACCGATTATATCATTTTACATTATGGTTAATGTAAGAATTCAGCGAAATTCTATCACATTTGTTCAATTTACGTCGCTCCTATTTCAGATAGCTTATTGGGCTTAGCGGCATCTCAAAGCGCATGAAGTGCCGAGTGAAATGCACTATTAAACTTCTAGGGTAGGTCTAACAGAGACCCGATTAGATCATTTTATATTACCGTCAATTTAGGAATTCAGCAAAATTCTATCACATTTGTTCAATTTACGTCGCTCCTATTTCAGATAGCGTACTGGGGGAGGCGGGATCTTAAAGCGCGTGGAATGGCGAGTAAAATGCACTATTAGCCTTCTATGATAGGGCAATCAGAGACCCGGTTAGATCATTTTATATTAATGTTAATAAAAGAATTAAGCGTAATTCTATCACATTTGTTCAATTTACGTCGCTCCTATTTCAGATAGCGTACTGGGCGAGGCGGCATCTTAAAGCGCGTGGAACGGCGAGTAAAATGCACTATTCGTCTTCTATGATAGGGCAATCAGAGACCCGATTAGATCATTTTATATTAATGTTAATATAAGAATTAAGCGTAATTCTATCACATTTGTTCAATTTACGTCGCTCCTATTTCAGATATCGTATTGGGCTACGCAGCATCTCAAAGCGCACGGAATGTCGAATAAAATGCACTATTAATCTTCTAGGCTAGGGCAATCAGAGACCCGATTAGATCATTTTATATTAATGTTAATATAAGAATTAAGCGTAATTCTATCACATTTGGTCAATTTACGTCGCTCCTATTTCGGATAGCGTACTGGACTAAGCGGCATCTTAAAGCGCGTGGAATGGCGAGTAAAATGCACTATTAAACTTCTAGGGTAGGGCAAACAGAGACCCGATTAGATCATTTTATATTATAGTTAATTTCAGAATTCAGCGAAATTCTATCACATTTGTTCAATTTACGTCGCTCCTATTTCAGGTAGCGTACTGGGCTAGGCGGCATCTTAAAGTGCCCGGAATGTCGAGTAAAATGCACTATTAAACTTCAATGATAGGGCAATCAGAGACCCGATTAGATCATTTTATATTTTGGTTAATATAAGAATTCAGCGAAATTCTATCACATTTGTTCAATTTACGTCGCTCCTATTTCAGTTAGCGTGTTGGGCTAAGCGGAATCTCAAAGCGCATGAAATGACGAGTAAAACGCACTATTAAACTTCTAGGGTAAAGCAAAAGGAGACCCGATTAGATCATTTTATGTTACGGTTAATATAAGAATACAGCGTAATCCTATCACATTTGTTCAATTTACGTCGCTCCTATTTAAGATAGTGTACTGGGCTAGGCGGCATCTCAAGGCGCATGAAATGACGAGTGAAATGCAACATTAAACTTCTAGGGTAGGGCGAACAGAGACCCGATTAGATCATTTTACATTAAGGTTAATATAAGAATTCAGCAAAATTCTATCACATTTGTTCAATTTACGTCGCTCGTATTTCAGATAGCGTACTGTGCTAAGCGGCATCTCAAAGCGCATGAAATGGCGAGTAAAATGCACACCTAAACTTCTATGATAGGGCAATCAGAGACCCGATTAGATCATTTTATATTTTGTTTAATATAAGATTTCAGAGAAATTCTATCACATTTGTTCAATTTACGTCGCTCATATTTCAGATAGCGTATTGGGCTAAGCGGCATCTCAGAGCGCATGAAATGGCGAGTAAAATGCACTATTATACTTCTAGGGTAGGGCAAACAGAGACCCGATTAGATCATTTTGTATTATGGTTAATTTAAGAATTCAGCAAAATTCTATCACATTTGTTCAATTTACCGACGGTCCTATTTAAGATAGCGTATTGGGCTAAGCAGCATCTCAAAGCGCACGGAATGTCGAATAAAATGCACTATTAATCTTCTAGGCTAGGGCAAACAGAGACCCGATTAGATCATTTTACATTAAGGTTAATATAAGAATTCAGGGAAATTCTATCACATTTGTTCAATTTACGTCGCTCCTATTTCAGATAGCGTGTGGGGCTAAGCGGAATCTCAAAGCGCATGAAATGACGAGTAAAACGCACTATTAAACTTCTAGGGTAAAGCAAAAAGAGATAAGATTAGATCATTTTATGTTACGGTTAATATAAGAATACAGCGTAATTCTATCACATTTGTTCAACCTACGTCGCTCCTATTTCAGATAGCGTACTGGGCTAGGCGGCATCATAAAGCGCGTGGAAGGGCGAGCAAAATGCACTCCTAAACTTCTATGATAGGGCAATCAGAGACCCGATTAGACCATTTTATATTTTGTTTAATATAAGATTTCAGGGAAATTCTATCACATTTGTTCAATTTACGTCGCTCATATTTCAGATAGCGTATTGGGCTAAGCGGCATCTCAAAGCGCATGGAATGGCGAGTAAAATGCACCATTAAACTTCTAGGGTAGGGCAAACGGAGACCCGATTATATCATTTTGTATTATGGTTAATTTAAGAATTCAGCGTAATTCTATCACATTTGTTCAATTTACGTCGCTCCTATTTCAGATAGCGTACTGTGCTAAGCGGCATCTCAAAGCGCATGAAATGGCGAGTAAAATGCACTCCTAAACTTCTATGATTGGGCAATCAGAGACCCGATTAGATCATTTTATATTTTGTTTAATATAAGATTTCAGAGAAATTCTATCACATTTGTTCAATTTACGTCGCTCATATTTCAGATAGCGTATTGGGCTAAGCGGCATCTCAGAGCGCATGAAATGGCGAGTAAATGCACTATTATACTTCTAGGGTAGGGCAAACCGAGACCCGATTAGATCATTTTGTATTATGGTTAATTTAAGAATTCAGCAAAATTCTATCACATTTGTTCAATTTACCGTCGGTCCTATTTAAGATAGCGTATTGGGCTAAGCAGCATCTCAAAGCGCACGGAATTTCGAATAAAATGCACTATTAATCTTCTAGGCTAGGGCAAACAGAGACCCGATTACATCATTTTACATTAAGGTTAATATAAGAATTCAGGGAAATTCTATCACATTTGTTCAATTTACGTCGCTCCTATTTCAGATAGCGTATTGGGCTAAGCGGCATCTCAAGCGCATGAGATGGCGAATAAAATGCACTATTAAACTTATAGGCTAGGGCGAACAGAGACCCGATTAGATCATTTTACATTACGGTTAATAAAAGAATTCAGCGAAATTCTATCACATTTGTTCAATTTACGTCTCTCCTATTTCAGATAGCGTAGTGGGCTAAGCGACATCTCAAAGCGCATGAAATGACGAGTGAAATGCACTATTAAACTTCTAGGGTAAGGCAAAGAGAGACCCGATTAGATCATTTTATATTACGGTTAATATAAGAATTCAGCGTAATTCTATCACATTTGTTCAATTTACGTCGCTCCTATTTCAGATAGCGTATTGTGCTAAGCGGCATCTCGAAGCGCATGAAATGGCGAGTAAAATGCACTATTAAACTTCTAGGGTAGGTCTAACAGAGACCCGATTAGATCATTTTATATTACCGTCAATTTAGGAATTTAGCAAAATTCTATCACATTTGTTCAATTTACGTCGCTCCTATTTCAGATAGCGTACTGGGCGAGGCGGCATCTTAAAGCGCGTGGAATGGCGAGTAAAACGCACTATTGAACTTCTATAATAGGGCAATCAGAGACCCGATTAGATCATTTTATAATTTGGTTAATATAAGAATTCAGCGAAATTCTATCACATTCATTCAATTTACGTCGCTCCTATTTCAGATAGCTTATAGGGCTAAGCGGCATCTCAAAGCGCATGAAATGACGAGTGAAATGCACTATTAAACTTCTAGGGTAGGTCGAACAGAGACCCGATTAGATCATTTTACATTAAGGATAATATAAGAATTCAGGGAAATTCTATCACATTTGTTCAATTTACGGCGCTCCTATTTCAGATAGCGTATTGTGCTAAGCGGCATCTCAAAGCGCATGAAATTACGAGTGAAATGCACTATTAAACTTCTAGGGTAGGACAAACAGAGACCCGATTAGATCATTTTATATTACGGTTAATATAAGAATTAAGCGTAATTCTATCACATTTGTTCAATTTACGTCGCTCCTATTTCAGATAGCGTACTGGGCGAGGCGGCATCTTAAAGCGCGTGGAATGGCGAGTAAAATGCACTATTAGCCTTCTATGATAGGGCAATCAGAGACCCGATTAGATCATTTTATATTAATGTTAATATAAGAATTAAGCGTAATTCTATCACATTTGTTCAATTTACGTCGCTCCTATTTCAGATAGCGTACTGGGCGAGGCGGCATCTTAAAGCGCGTGGAATGGCGAGTAAAATGCACTATTAGCCTTCTATGATAGGGCAATCAGAGACCCGATTAGATCATTTTATATTAACGTTAATATAAGAATTAAGCGTAATTCTATCACATTTGTTCAATTTACGTCGCTCCTATTTCAGATAGCGTATTGGGCTAAGCAGCATCTCAAACCGCACGGAATGTCGAATAAAATGCACTATTAATCTTCTAGGCTAGGGCAATCAGAGACCCGATTAGATCATTTTATATTAATGTTAATATAAGAATTGAGCGTAATTCTATCACATTTGGTCAATTTACGTCGCTCCTATTTCGGATAGCGTACTGGAATAAGCGGCATCTTAAAGCGCGTGGAATGGCGAGTAAAATGCACTATTAAACTTCTAGGGTAGGGCAAACAGAGACCCGATTAGATCATTTTATATTGTAGTTAATTTCAGAATTCAGCGAAATTCTATCACATTTGTTCAATTTACGTCGCTCCTATTTCAGATAGCGTATTGGGCTAAGCGGCATCTCAAAGCGCATGAAATGGCGAGTAAAATGCACTATTATACTTGTAGGCTAGGGCGAACAGAGACCCGATTAGATCATTTTACATTGTGGTTAATAAAAGAATTCAGCGAAATTCTATCACATTTGTTCACCTTACGTCGCTCCTATTTCAGATAGCGTATTGGGCTAAGCGGCATCTCAATGCGCATGAAATGGCGAGTAAAACGCGCTATTAAACTTCTAGGGTAGGGCAAACTGAGACCCGATTAGATCATTTTATATTATGGTTAATTTAAGAATTCAGCAAAATTCAATCACATTTGTTCAATTTACGTCGCTCCTATTTCAGATAGCGTACTGGGCTAGGCGGCATCTGAAAGCGCCCGGAATGTCGAGTAAAATGCACTATTAAACTTCTATGATAGGGCAATCAGAGACCCGATTAGATCATTTTATATTTTGGTTAATATAAGAATTCAGCGAAATTCTATCACATTCGTTCAATTTACGTCGCTCCTATTTCAGATAGCGTATTGGGCTAAGCGGCATCTCAAGGCGCATGAAATGGAGAATAAAATGCACTATTAAACTTCTAGGCTAGGGAGAACAGAGACCCGATTAGATCAATTTACATTATGGTTCATAAAAGAATTCAGCGAAATTCTATCACATTTTTTCAACATAAGTCGCTCCTATTTCAGATAGCGTATTGGGCTAAGCGGCAGCTCAAAGCGCATGAAATGGCGAGTAAAATGCAATATTAAGCTTCTAGGGTAGGACAAACAGATACCCGATTAGATCATTTCATATTATGGTTAATTTAAGAATTCAGCAAAATTCTATCAGATTTGTTCAATTTACGTCGCTCCTATTTCAGATAGCGTATTGGGCTAAGCGGCATCTCAAAGCGCATGAAATGGCGAGTGAAATGCACTATTAGACTTGTATGGTAGGGCGAACAGAGAGCCGATTAGATCATTTTACATTAAGGTTAATATAAGTATTCAGGGAAATTCTATCACATTTGATCAATTTACGTCGCTCCTATTCCAGATAGCGTATTAGGCTATGCGGCATCTCAAAGCACATGAATGGCGAGTAAAATGCACTATTAAACTTCTAGGGTAGGTCAAACAGAGACCCGATTAGATAATTTTTATACTATGGTTAATTTAAGAATTCAGCAAAATTCTATCACATTTGTTCAATTTACGTCGCTCCTATTTCAAATAGCGAACTGGGCTATGCGGCACCTTAAAGCGCTCGGAATGGCGATTAAAATGCACTATTAAACTTCTATGCTAGGGCAATCAGAGACCCGATTAGATCATTTTATATTTTGGTTAATATAAGAATTCAGGGAAATTCTATCACATTTGATCAATTTACGTCGCTCCTATTCCAGATAGCGTATTGGGCTATGCGGCATCTCAAAGCACATGAAATGGCGAGTAAAATGCCCTATTAAACTTCTAGGGTAGGTCAAACAGAGACCCGATTAGATCATTTTATATTATGGTTAATTTAAGAATTCAGCAAAATTCTATCACATTTGTTCAATTTACGTCGCTCCTATTTCAGATAGCGTATTGGGCTAAGCGGCATCTCAAAGCGCATGAACTGGCGAGTGAAATGCACTATTAGACTTCTATGGTAGGGCGAACAGAGACCCGATTAGATCATTTTACATTAAGGTTAATAAAAGAATTCAGGGAAATTCTATCACATTTGATCAATTTACGTCGCTCCTATTCCAGATAGCGTATTGGGCTATGCGGCATCTCAAAGCACATGAAATCGCGAGTAAAATGCCCTATTAAACTTCTAGGGTAGGTCAAACAGAGACCCGATTAGATCATTTTATTTTATGGTTAATTTAAGAATTCAGCAAAATTCTATCACATTTGTTCAATTTACGTCGCTCCTATTTCAGATAGCGTATTGGGCTAAGCGGCATCTCAAAGCGCATGAAATGGCGAGTAAAATGCACTATTAAACTTCTAGGGTAGGGCAAGCAGAGACCCGATTACATCATCTCATATTACGGTTAATTTAAGAATTCAGCAAAATTCTATCACATTTGTTCAATTTAGCTCCTATTTCAGATAGCGTATTGGGCTAAGCGGCATCTCAAAGCGCATGAAATGGCGAGTGAAATGCACTATTAGACTTCTATGGTAGGGCGAACAGAGACCCGATTAGATCATTTTACATTAAGGTTAATAAAAGAATTCAGGGAAATTCTATAACATTTGATCAATTTACGTCGCTCCTATTCCAGATAGCGTATTGGGCTATGCGGCATCTCAAAGCACATGAAATGGCGAGTAAAATGCCCTATTAAACTTCTAGGGTAGGTCAAACAGAGACCCGATTAGATCATTTTATATTATGGTTAATTTAAGAATTCAGCAAAATTCTATCACATTTGTTCAATTTACGTCGCTCCTATTCCAGATAGCGTATTGGGCTATGCGGCATCTCAAAGCACATGAAATGGCGAGTAAAATGCCCTATTAAACTTCTAGGGTAGGTCAAACAGAGACCCGATTAGATCATTTTATATTATGGTTAATTTAAGAATTCAGCAAAATTCTATCACATTTGTTCAATTTACGTCGCTCCTATTTCAGATAGCGTACTGGGCTAGGCGGCATCTTAAAGCGCGTGGAATGGCGAGTAAAATTCACTACTCAACTTCTATGATAGGGCAATCAGAGACCCGATTAGATCATTTTATATTTTGTATAATATCAGATTTCAGGGAATTTCGATCACATTTGTTCAATTTACGTCGCTCCTAATTCAGATAGCGTATTCGGCTAAGCGGCATCTCAAAGCGCATGAAATGGCGAATGAAATGCACTATTAAACTTCTAGGATAAGGCAAACAGAGACCCGATTAGATCATTTTATATTACGGTTAATATAAGAATTCAGCGTAATTCTATCACATTTGTTCAATTTACGTCGCCCCTATTTCAAATAGCGTATTGTGCTAAGCGGCATCTCAAAGCGCATGAAATGGCGAGTGAAATGCATTATTAGACTTCTATGGTAGGGCGAACAGAGACACGATTACATCATTTTACATTAAGGTTAATATAAGAATTCAGGGAAATTCTATCACATTTGTTCAATTTACGTCGCTCCTATTCCAGATAGCGTATTGGGCTATGCGGCAGCTTAAAGCACATGAAATGGCGAGTAAAATGCACTATCAAACTTCTATGATAGGGCAAACAGAGGCCCGATTACATCATTTTATATTACGGTCAATATAAGAATTCAGCGTAATTCTATCACATTTGTTCAACTTACGTAGCTCCTATTTCAGATACCGTACTCGGCTAGGCGGCATCATAAAGCGCGTGGAATGGCGAGTAAAATGCACTATTAAACTTCTATGATAGGGCAATCAGAGACCCGATTAGATCATTTTATATTTTGTTTAGTATAAGATTTCAGGGAAATTCTATCGCATTTGTTCAATTTACGTCGCTCCTATTTCAGATAGCGTATTCGGCTAAGCGGCATCTCAAAGCGCATGAAATGTCGAATAAAATACACTAAACTTCTAGGCTAGGGCGAACAGAGACCCGATGTGATCATTTTACATTGAGGTTAATATAAGAATTCACAGAAATTCTATCACATTTGTTCAATTTACGTCGCTCCTATTTCAGATAGCGTATTGGGCTATGCGGCATCTCAAAGCGCATGAAATGGCGAGTAAAATGCACTGTTAAACTTCTAGGGTAGGGCAAGCAGAGACCCGATTAGATCATTTTATATTATGGTTAATTTAAGAATTCAGCAAAATTCTATCACATTCGTTCAATTTAGGTCGCTCCTATTTCAGATAGCGTACTGGGCTAGGCGGCATCTTAAAGCGCGTGGAATGCCGAGTAAAATCCACTATTAAACTTCCAGGCTAGGGCGAACAGAGACCAGATTAGATCATTTTACATTCTGGTTAATAAAATAATTCAGCGAAATTCTATCACATTTGTTCAACTTTCGTCGCTCCTATTTCAGATAGCGTATTAGGCTAAGCGGCATCTCAAAGCGCATGAAATGGCGAGTAAAATGCACTATTAAACTACTAGGGTAGGGCAAACAGAGACCCGATTAGATCATTGTATGTTATGGTTAATTTAAGAATTCAGCAAAATTCTATCACATTTGTTCAATTTACGTCGCTCCTATTTCGGATAGCGTACTGGGCTAGGCGGCAACTTAAAGCGCGTGGAATGGCGAGTAAAATGCACTATTAAACTTCTATGATAGGGCAATCAGTGACCCGATTAGATCATTTTATATTATAGTTAATTTAAGAATTCAGCGAAATTCTATCACATTCGTTCAATTTAGGTCGCTCCTATTTCAGATAGCGTATTGGGCTAAGCGGCATCTCAAAGCGCATGAAATGGCGAGTGAAATGCACTATAAGACTTCTATGGTAGGGCGAAGAGAGACCCGATGTGATCATTTTACATTGAGGTTAATATAAGAATTCACAGAAATTCTATCACATTTGTTCAATTTACGTCGCTCCTATTTCAGATAGCGTATTGGGCTATGCGGCATCTCAAGGCGCATGAAATGGCGAGTAAAATGCACTGTTAAACTTCTAGGGTAGGGCAAGCAGAGACCCGATTAGATCATTTTATATTATGGTTAATTTAAGAATTCAGCAAAATTCTATCACATTCGTTCAATTTAGGTCGCTCCTATTTCAGATAGCGTACTGGGCTAGGCGGCATCTTAAAGCGCGTGGAATGCCGAGTAAAATCCACTATTAAACTTCCAGGCTAGGGCGAACAGAGACCAGATTAGAACATTTTACATTCTGGTTAATAAAATAATTCAGCGAAATTCTATCACATTTGTTCAACTTTCGTCGCTCCTATTTCAGATAGCGTATTAGGCTAAGCGGCATCTCAAAGCGCATGACATGGCGAGCAAAATGCACTATTAAACTACTAGGGTAGGGCAAACAGAGACCCGATTAGATCATTGTATGTTATGGTTAATTTAAGAATTCAGCAAAATTCTATCACATTTGTTCAATTTACGTCGCTCCTATTTCAGATAGCGTACTGGGCTAGGCGGCAACTTAAAGCGCGTGGAATGGCGAGTAAAATGCACTATTAAACTTCTATGATAGGGCAATCAGTGACCCGATTAGATCATTTTATATTATAGTTAATTTAAGAATTCAGCGAAATTCTATCACATTTGTTCAATTTACGTCGCTCCTATTTCAGATAGCGTATTGGGCTAAGCGGCATCTCAAAGCGCATGAAATGGCGAGTAAAATGTAATACTAAACTTCTAGGATATGGCAAACAGAGACCCGATTAGATCATTTTATATTTTGGTTAATATAAGAATTCAGCGAAATTCTATCACATTTCTTCAATTTACGTCGCTCATATTTCAGATAGCATATTGGGCTAAGCGGCATCTCGAAGCGCATGAAATGGCGAGTAAAATGCACTATTAAACTTCTAGGGTAGGGCAATCAGTGACCCGATTAGATCAATTTATATTATAGTTAATTTAAGAATTCAGCGAAATTCTATCACATTTGTTCAATTTACGTCGCTCCTATTTCAGATAGCGTATTGGGCTAAGCGGCATCTCAAAGCGCATGACATGGCGAGCAAAATGCACTATTAAACTTCTAGGGTAGGGCAAACAGAGACCCGATTAGATCATTTTATACTATGGTTAATTTAAGAATTCAGCAAAATTCTATCACATTTTTTCAATTTACGTCGCTCCTATTTCAGATAGTGTATTGGGCTAAGCGGCATCTCAAAGCGCATGAAATGGCGAGTAAAATGCACTATTAAACTTCTAGGGTAGGGCAAGCAGAGACCCGATTACATCATCTCATATTATGGTTAATTTAAGAATTCAGCAAAATTCTATCACATTTGTTCAATTTACGTCGCTCCTATTTCAGATAGCGTATTGGGCTAAGCGGCATCTCAAAGCGCATGAAATGGCGAGTGAAATGCACTATTAGACTTCTATGGTAGGGCGAACAGAGACCCGATTAGATCATTTTACATTAAGGTTAATAAAAGAATTCAGGGAAATCCTATCACATTTGATCAATTTACGTCGCTCCTATTCCAGATAGCGTATTGGGCTATGCGGCATCTCAAAGCACATGAAATGGCGAGTAAAATGCCCTATTAAACTTCTAGGGTAGGTCAAACAGAGACCCGATTAGATCATTTTATATTATGGTTAATTTAAGAATTCAGCAAAATTCTATCACATTTGTTCAATTTACGTCGCTCCTATTTCAGATAGCGTATCGGGCTAAGCGGCATCTCAAAGCGCATGAAATGGCGAGTAAAATGCACTATTAAACTTCTAGGGTAGGGCAAGCAGAGACCCGATTACATCATCTCATATTATGGTTAATTTAAGAATTCAGCAAAATTCTATCACATTTGTTCAATTTACGTCGCTCCTATTTCAGATAGCGTACTGGGCTAGGCGGCATCTTAAAGCGCGTGGAATGGCGAGTAAAATTCACTACTCAACTTCTATGATAGGGCAATCAGAGACCCGATTAGATCATTTTATATTTTGTATAATATCAGATTTCAGGGAATTTCGATCACATTTGTACAATTTACGTCGCACCTAATTCAGATAGCGTATTCGGCTAAGCGGCATCTCAAAGCGCATGAAATGGCGAATGAAATGCACTATTAAACTTCTAGAATAAGGCAAACAGAGACCCGATTAGATCATTTTATATTACGGTTAATATAAGAATTCAGCGTAATTCTATCACATTTGTTCAATTTACGTCGCCCCTATTTCAAATAGCGTATTGTGCTAAGCGGCATCTCAAAGCGCATGGAATGGCGAGTGAAATGCACTATTAGACTTCTATGGTAGGGCGAACAGAGACACGATTACATCATTTTACATTAAGGTTAATATAAGAATTCAGGGAAATTCTATCACATTTGTTCAATTTACGTCGCTCCTATTCCAGATAGCGTATTGGGCTATGCGGCAGCTTAAAGCACATGAAATGGCGAGTAAAATGCACTATCAAACTTCTATGATAGGGCAAACAGAGGCCCGATTACATCATTTTATATTACGGTCAATATAAGAATTCAGCGTAATTCTATCACATTTGTTCAACTTACGTAGCTCCTATTTCAGATACCGTACTCGGCTAGGCGGCATAATAAAGCGCGTGGAATGGCGAGTAAAATGCACTATTAAACTTCTATGATAGGGCAATCAGAGACCCGATTAGATCATTTTATATTTTGTTTAGTATAAGATTTCAGGGAAATTCTATCGCATTTGTTCAATTTACGTCGCTCCTATTTCAGATAGCGTATTCGGCTAAACGGCATCTCAAAGCGCATGAAATGTCGAATAAAATACACTCTTAAACTTCTAGGCTGGGGCGAACAGAGACCCGATCAGATCATTTTACATTATGGTTAATAAAAGAATTCAGCGAAATTCTATCACATTTGTTCAACTTACGTCGCTCCTATTTCAGTTAGCGTATTGGGCTAAGCGGCATCTCAAAGCGCATGAAATGGAGAATAAAATGCACTATTAAACTTCTATGCTAGGGAGAACAGAGACCCGATTAGATCATTTTACATTATGGTTCATAAAAGAATTCAGCGAAACTCTATCACATTTTTTCAACTTACGTCGCTCCTATTTCCGATAGCCTATTGGGCTAAGCGGCAGCTCAAAGCGCATGAAATGGAGAGTAAAATGCAATATTAAGCTTCTAGGGTTGGGCAAACAGACACCCGATTAGATCATTTTATATTATGGTTAATTTAAGAATTCAGCAAAATTCTATCACATTTGTTCAATTTACGTCGCTCCTATTTCAGATAGCGTATTGGGCTAAGCGGCATCTCAAAGCGCATGAAATGGCGAGTGAAATGCACTATTAGACTTCTATGGTAGGGCGAACAGAGAGCCGATAAGATCATTTTACATTAAGGTTAATATAAGTATTCAGTGAAATTCTATCACATTTGATCAATTTACGTCGCTCCTATTCCAGATAGCGTATTAGGCTAGGCGGCATCTCAAAGCACATGAAATGGCGAGTAAAATGCACTATTAAACTTCTAGGGTAGGTCAAACAGAGACCCGATTAGATCATTTTATATTTATGGTTAATTTAAGAATTCAGTTAAATTCTATCACGTTTGTTCAATTTACGTCGCTCCTATTTCAGATAGCGTATTGGGCTAAGCGGCATCTCAAAGCGCGCGGAATGGAGAGTAAAATGCACAATTAAACTTCTATGCTAGGGCAATCAGAGACCCGATTAGATCATTTTATATTTTGGTTAATATAAGAATTAAGTGAAATTCTATCACATTTGTTCAATTTACGTCGCTCCTATTTCAGATAGCGTATTGGGCAAAGCGGCATCTCAAAGCGTATGAAATGGCGAATAAAATGCACTATTAAAGTTCTAGGCTAGGGCGAACAGAGATCCGATTAGATCATTTTACATTATGGTTAATAAAAGAGTTCAGCGAAATTCTATCACATTTGTTCAACTTATATCGCTCCTATTTCAGATAGCGTATTAGGCTAAGCGGCATCTCAAAGCGCATGAAATGGCGAGTAAAATGCACTATTAAACTTCTAGGGTAGGGCAAACAGAGACCCGATTAGATCAGTTTATATTATGGTTAATTTAAGAATTGAGCGAAATTCTATCACATTCGTTCAATTTACGTCGCTCCTATTTCAGATAGCGTATTGGGCAAAGCGGCATCTCAAAGCGCATGAAATGACGAGTAAAATGCACTATTAAACTTCTAGGGTAGGGCAAGCAGAGACTCGATTAGATCATTTTATATTATGGTTAATTTAAGATTTCAGCAAAATTCTATCACATTCGTTCAATTTAGGTGGCTCCTATTTCAGATAGCGTATTGGGCTAAGCGGCATCTCAAAGCGCATGAAATGGCGAGTGAAATGCACTATAAGACTTCTATGGTAGGGCGAAGAGAGACCCGATGTGATCATTTTACATTGAGGTTAATATAAGAATTCACAGAAATTCTATCACATTTGTTCAATTTACGTCGCTCCTATTTCAGATAGCGTATTGGGCTATGCGGCATCTCAAAGCGCATGAAATGGCGAGTAAAATGCACTGTTAAACTTCTAGGGTAGGGCAAGCAGAGACCCGATTAGATCATTTTATATTATGGTTAATTTAAGAATTCAGCAAAATTCTATCACATTCGTTCAATTTAGGTCGCTCCTATTTCAGATAGCGTACTGGGCTAGGCGGCATCTTAAAGCGCGTGGAATGCCGAGTAAAATCCACTATTAAACTTCCAGGCTAGGGCGAACAGAGACCAGATTAGATCATTTTACATTCTGGTTAATAAAATAATTCAGCGAAATTCTATCACATTTGTTCAACTTTCGTCGCTCCTATTTCAGATAGCGTATTAGGCTAAGCGGCATCTCAAAGCGCATGAAATGGCGAGTAAAATGCACTATTAAACTTCTAGGGTAGGGCAAACAGAGACCCGATTAGATCATTTTATGTTATGGTTAATTTAAGAATTCAGCAAAATTCTATCAATTTTGTTCAATTTACGTCGCTCCTATTTCAGATAGCGTACTGGGCTAGGCGGGCAACTTAAAGCGCGTGGAATGGCGAGTAAAATGCACTATTAAACTTCTATGATAGGGCAATCAGTGACCCGATTAGATCATTTTATATTATAGTTAATTTAAGAATTCAGCGAAATTCTATCACATTTGTTCAATTTACGTCGCTCCTATTTCAGATAGCGTATTGGGCTAAGCGGCATCTCAAAGCGCATGACATGGCGAGCAAAATGCACTATTAAACTGCTAGGGTAGGGCAAACAGAGACCCGATTAGATCATTTTATACTATGGTTAATTTAAGAATTCAGCAAAATTCTATCACATTTGTTCAATTTACGTCGCTCCTATTTCAGATAGTGTATTGGGCTAAGCGGCATCTCAAAGCGCATGAAATGGCGAGTAAAATGCACTATTAAACTTCTAGGGTAGGGCAAGCAGAGACCCGATTACATCATCTCATATTATGGTTAATTTAAGAATTCAGCAAAATTCTATCACATTTGTTCAATTTACGTCGCTCCTATTTCAGATAGCGTATTGGGCTAAGCGGCATCTCAAAGCGCATGAAATGGCGAGTGAAATGCACTATTAGACTTCTATGGTAGGGCCAACAGAGACCCGATTAGATCATTTTACATTAAGGTTAATAAAAGAATTCAGGGAAATTCTATAACATTTGATCAATTTACGTCGCTCCTATTCCAGATAGCGTATTGGGCTATGCGGCATCTCAAAGCACATGAAATGGCGAGTAAAATGCCCTATTAAACTTCTAGGGTAGGTCAAACAGAGACCCGATTAGATCATTTTATATTATGGTTAATTTAAGAATTCAGCAAAATTCTATCACATTTGTTCAATTTACGTCGCTCCTATTCCAGATAGCGTATTGGGCTATGCGGCATCTCAAAGCACATGAAATGGCGAGTAAAATGCCCTATTAAACTTCTAGGGTAGGTCAAACAGAGACCCGATTAGATCATTTTATATTACGGTTAATATAAGAATTCAGCGTAATTCTATCACATTTGTTCAATTTACGTCGCCCCTATTTCAAATAGCGTATTGTGCTAAGCGGCATCTCAAAGCGCATGAAATGGCGAGTGAAATGCACTATTAGACTTCTATGGTAGGGCGAACAGAGACACGATTACATCATTTTACATTAAGGTTAATATAAGAATTCAGGGAAATTCTATCACATTTGTTCAATTTACGTCGCTCCTATTCCAGATAGCGTATTGGGCTATGCGGCAGCTTAAAGCACATGAAATGGCGAGTAAAATGCACTATCAAACTTCTATGATAGGGCAAACAGAGGCCCGATTACATCATTTTATATTACGGTCAATATAAGAATTCAGCGTAATTCTATCACATTTGTTCAACTTACGTAGCTCCTATTTCAGATACCGTACTCGGCTAGGCGGCATCATAAAGCGCGTGGAATGGCGAGTAAAATGCACTATTAAACTTCTATGATAGGGCAATCAGAGACCCGATTAGATCATTTTATATTTTTGTTTAGTATAAGATTTCAGGGAAATTCTATCGCATTTGTTCAATTTACGTCGCTCCTATTTCAGATAGCGTATTCGGCTAAGCGGCATCTCAAAGCGCATGAAATGTCGAATAAAATACACTCTTAAACTTCTAGGCTAGGGCGAACAGAGACCCGATCAGATCATTTTACATTATGGTTAATAAAAGAATTCAGCGAAATTCTATCACATTTGTTCAACTTACGTCGCTCCTATTTCAGTTAGCGTATTGGGCTAAGCGGCATCTCAAAGCGCATGAAATGGAGAATAAAATGCACTATTAAACTTCTAGGCTAGGGAGAACAGAGACCCGATTAGATCATTTTACATTATGGTTCATAAAAGAATTCAGCGAAACTCTATCACACTTTTTCAACTTACGTCGCTCCTATTTCCGATAGCGTATTGGGCTAAGCGGCAGCTCAAAGCGCATGAAATGGCGAGTAAAATGCAATATTAAGCTTCTAGGGTAGGGCAAACAGAGACCCGATTAGATCATTTTATATTATGGTTAATTTAAGAATTCAGCAAAATTCTATAACATTTGATCAATTTACGTCGCTCCTATTCCAGATAGCGTATTGGGCTATGCGGCATCTCAAAGCACATGAAATGGCGAGTAAAATGCCCTATTAAACTTCTAGGGTAGGTCAAACAGAGACCCGATTAGATCATTTTATATTATGGTTAATTTAAGAATTCAGCAAAATTCTATCACATTTGTTCAATTTACGTCGCTCCTATTCCAGATAGCGTATTGGGCTATGCGGCATCTCAAAGCACATGAAATGGCGAGTAAAATGCCCTATTAAACTTCTAGGGTAGGTCAAACAGAGACCCGATTAGATCATTTTATATTATGGTTAATTTAAGAATTCAGCAAAATTCTATCACATTTGTTCAATTTACGTCGCTCCTATTTCAGATAGCGTACTGGGCTAGGCGGCATCTTAAAGCGCGTGGAATGGCGAGTAAAATTCACTACTCAACTTCTATGATAGGGCAATCAGAGACCCGATTAGATCATTTTATATTTTGTATAATATCAGATTTCAGGGAATTTCGATCACATTTGTTCAATTTACGTCGCTCCTAATTCAGATAGCGTATTCGGCTAAGCGGCATCTCAAAGCGCATGAAATGGCGAATGAAATGCACTATTAAACTTCTAGGATAAGTCAAACAGAGACCCGATTAGATCATTTTATATTACGGTTAATATAAGAATTCAGCGTAATTCTATCACATTTGTTCAATTTACGTCGCCCCTATTTCAAATAGCGTATTGTGCTAAGCGGCATCTCAAAGCGCATGAAATGGCGAGTAAAATGCAATATTAAGCTTCTAGGGTAGGGCAAACAGACACCCGATTAGATCATTTTATATTATGGTTAATTTAAGAATTCAGCAAAATTCTATCACATTTGTTCAATTTACGTCGCTCCTATTTCAGATAGCGTATTGGGCTAAGCGGCATTTCAAAGCGCATGAAATGGCTAGTAAAATGCCCTATTAAACTTCTAGGATAAGGCAAACAGAGACCCGATTAGATCATTTTATATTACGGTAAATATAAGAATACGGCGTAATTCTATCACATTTGTTCAATTTACGTCGCTGCTATTCCAGATAGCTTATTGTGCTTAGCGGCATCTCAAAGCGCATGAAATGGCGAGTGAAATGCACTATTAAACTTCTAAGGTAGGGCAAACAGAGACCCGATTAGATCATTTCATATTATGGTTAATTTAAGAATTCAGCGAAATTTTATCACATTTGTTCAATTTACGTCGCTCCTATTTCAGATAGCGTACTGGGCTAGGCGGCGTCTTAAAGCGCGTGGAATGGCGAGTAGAATGCACTATTAAACTTCTAGGCTAGGGCGAACAGAGACCAGATTAGATCATTTTATATTCTGGTTAATAAAATAATTCAGCGAAATTCTATCACATTTGTTCAACTTTCGTCGCTCATATTTCAGATAGCGTATTGGGCTAAGCGGCATCTGAAGGCGCATGAAATGGCGAGTAAAATGCACTATGAAACTTCTAGGGTAGGGGAAACAGATACCCGATTAAATCATTTTATATTATGGTTAATTTAAGAATTCAGCAAAATTCTATCACATTTGTTCAATTTACGTCGCTCCTATTTCAGATAGCGTATCGGGCTAAGCGGCATCTCAAAGCGCATGAAATGGCGAGTAAAATGCACTATTAAACTTCTAGGGTAGGGCAAGCAGAGACCCGATTACATCATCTCATATTATGGTTAATTTAAGAATTCAGCAAAATTCTATCACATTTGTTCAATTTACGTCGCTCCTATTTCAGATAGCGTACTGGGCTAGGCGGCATCTTAAAGCGCGTGGAATGGCGAGTAAAATTCACTACTCAACTTCTATGATAGGGCAATCAGAGACCCGATTAGATCATTTTATATTTTGTATAATATCAGATTTCAGGGAATTTCGATCACATTTGTACAATTTACGTCGCACCTAATTCAGATAGCGTATTCGGCTAAGCGGCATCTCAAAGCGCATGAAATGGCGAATGAAATGCACTATTAAACTTCTAGAATAAGGCAAACAGAGACCCGATTAGATCATTTTATATTACGGTTAATATAAGAATTCAGCGTAATTCTATCACATTTGTTCAATTTACGTCGCCCCTATTTCAAATAGCGTATTGTGCTAAGCGGCATCTCAAAGCGCATGAAATGGCGAGTGAAATGCACTATTAGACTTCTATGGTAGGGCGAACAGAGACACGATTACATCATTTTACATTAAGGTTAATATAAGAATTCAGGGAAATTCTATCACATTTGTTCAATTTACGTCGCTCCTATTCCAGATAGCGTATTGGGCTATGCGGCAGCTTAAAGCACATGAAATGGCGAGTAAAATGCACTATCAAACTTCTATGATAGGGCAAACAGAGGCCCGATTACATCATTTTATATTACGGTCAATATAAGAATTCAGCGTAATTCTATCACATTTGTTCAACTTACGTAGCTCCTATTTCAGATACCGTACTCGGCTAGGCGGCATAATAAAGCGCGTGGAATGGCGAGTAAAATGCACTATTAAACTTCTATGATAGGGCAGTCAGAGACCCGATTAGATCATTTTATATTTTGTTTAGTATAAGATTTCAGGGAAATTCTATCGCATTTGTTCAATTTACGTCGCTCCTATTTCAGATAGCGTATTCGGCTAAACGGCATCTCAAAGCGCATGAAATGTCGAATAAAATACACTCTTAAACTTCTAGGCTGGGGCGAACAGAGACCCGATCAGATCATTTTACATTATGGTTAATAAAAGAATTCAGCGAAATTCTATCACATTTGTTCAACTTACGTCGCTCCTATTTCAGTTAGCGTATTGGGCTAAGCGGCATCTCAAAGCGCATGAAATGGAGAATAAAATGCACTATTAAACTTCTATGCTAGGGAGAACAGAGACCCGATTAGATCATTTTACATTATGGTTCATAAAAGAATTCAGCGAAACTCTATCACATTTTTTCAACTTACGTCGCTCCTATTTCCGATAGCCTATTGGGCTAAGCGGCAGCTCAAAGCGCATGAAATGGAGAGTAAAATGCAATATTAAGCTTCTAGGGTTGGGCAAACAGACACCCGATTAGATCATTTTATATTATGGTTAATTTAAGAATTCAGCAAAATTCTATCAGATTTGTTCAATTTACGTCGCTCCTATTTCAGATAGCGTATTGGGCTAAGCGGCATCTCAAAGCGCATGAAATGGCGAGTGAAATGCACTATTAGACTTCTATGGTAGGGCGAACAGAGAGCCGATTAGATCATTTTACATTAAGGTTAATATAAGTATTCAGTGAAATTCTATCACATTTGATCAATTTACGTCGCTCCTATTCCAGATAGCGTATTAGGCTAGGCGGCATCTCAAAGCACATGAAATGGCGAGTAAAATGCACTATTAAACTTCTAGGGTAGGTCAAACAGAGACCCGATTAGATCATTTTATATTATGGTTAATTTAAGAATTCAGTGAAATTCTATCACGTTTGTTCAATTTACGTCGCTCCTATTTCAGATAGCGTATTGGGCTAAGCGGCATCTCAAAGCGCGCGGAATGGAGAGTAAAATGCACAATTAAACTTCTATGCTAGGGCAATCAGAGACCCGATTAGATCATTTTATATTTTGGTTAATATAAGAATTAAGTGAAATTCTATCACATTTGTTCAATTTACGTCGCTCCTATTTCAGATAGCGTATTGGGCAAAGCGGCATCTCAAAGCGTATGAAATGGCGAATAAAATGCACTATTAAAGTTCTAGGCTAGGGCGAACAGAGATCCGATTAGATCATTTTACATTATGGTTAATAAAAGAGTTCAGCGAAATTCTATCACATTTGTTCAACTTATATCGCTCCTATTTCAGATAGCGTATTAGGCTAAGCGGCATCTCAAAGCGCATGAAATGGCGAGTAAAATGCACTGTTAAACTTCTAGGGTAGGGCAAACAGAGACCCGATTAGATCAGTTTATATTATGGTTAATTTAAGAATTGAGCGAAATTCTATCACATTCGTTCAATTTACGTCGCTCCTATTTCAGGTAGCGTATTGGGCAAAGCGGCATCTCAAAGCGCATGAAATGACGAGTAAAATGCACTATTAAACTTCTAGGGTAGGGCAAGCAGAGACTCGATTAGATCATTTTATATTATGGTTAATTTAAGATTTCAGCAAAATTCTATCACATTCGTTCAATTTAGGTGGCTCCTATTTCAGATAGCGTATTGGGCTAAGCGGCATCTCAAAGCGCATGAAATGGCGAGTGAAATGCACTATAAGACTTCTATGGTAGGGCGAAGAGAGACCCGATGTGATCATTTTACATTGAGGTTAATATAAGAATTCACAGAAATTCTATCACATTTGTTCAATTTACGTCGCTCCTATTTCAGATAGCGTATTGGGCTATGCGGCATCTCAAAGCGCATGAAATGGCGAGTAAAATGCACTGTTAAACTTCTAGGGTAGGGCAAGCAGAGACCCGATTAGATCATTTTATATTATGGTTAATTTAAGAATTCAGCAAAATTCTATCACATTCGTTCAATTTAGGTCGCTCCTATTTCAGATAGCGTACTGGGCTAGGCGGCATCTTAAAGCGCGTGGAATGCCGAGTAAAATCCACTATTAAACTTCCAGGCTAGGGCGAACAGAGACCAGATTAGATCATTTTACATTCTGGTTAATAAAATAATTCAGCGAAATTCTATCACATTTGTTCAACTTTCGTCGCTCCTATTTCAGATAGCGTATTAGGCTAAGCGGCATCTCAAAGCGCATGAAATGGCGAGTAAAATGCACTATTAAACTACTAGGGTAGGGCAAACAGAGACCCGATTAGATCATTTTATGTTATGGTTAATTTAAGAATTCAGCAAAATTCTATCAAATTTGTTCAATTTACGTCGCTCCTATTTCAGATAGCGTACTGGGCTAGGCGGCAACTTAAAGCGCGTGGAATGGCGAGTAAAATGCACTATTAAACTTCTATGATAGGGCAATCAGTGACCCGATTAGATCATTTTATATTATAGTTAATTTAAGAATTCAGCGAAATTCTATCACATTTGTTCAATTTACGTCGCTCCTATTTCAGATAGCGTATTGGGCTAAGCGGCATCTCAAAGCGCATGACATGGCGAGCAAAATGCACTATTAAACTGCTAGGGTAGGGCAAACAGAGACCCGATTAGATCATTTTATACTATGGTTAATTTAAGAATTCAGCAAAATTCTATCACATTTGTTCAATTTACGTCGCTCCTATTTCAGATAGTGTATTGGGCTAAGCGGCATCTCAAAGCGCATGAAATGGCGAGTAAAATGCACTATTAAACTTCTAGGGTAGGGCAAGCAGAGACCCGATTACATCATCTCATATTATGGTTAATTTAAGAATTCAGCAAAATTCTATCACATTTGTTCAATTTACGTCGCTCCTATTTCAGATAGCGTATTGGGCTAAGCGGCATCTCAAAGCGCATGAAATGGCGAGTGAAATGCACTATTAGACTTCTATGGTAGGGCGAACAGAGACCCGATTAGATCATTTTACATTAAGGTTAATAAAAGAATTCAGGGAAATTCTATAACATTTGATCAATTTACGTCGCTCCTATTCCAGATAGCGTATTGGGCTATGCGGCATCTCAAAGCACATGAAATGGCGAGTAAAATGCCCTATTAAACTTCTAGGGTAGGTCAAACAGAGACCCGATTAGATCATTTTATATTATGGTTAATTTAAGAATTCAGCAAAATTCTATCACATTTGTTCAATTTACGTCGCTCCTATTCCAGATAGCGTATTGGGCTATGCGGCATCTCAAAGCACATGAAATGGCGAGTAAAATGCCCTATTAAACTTCTAGGGTAGGTCAAACAGAGACCCGATTAGATCATTTTATATTACGGTTAATATAAGAATTCAGCGTAATTCTATCACATTTGTTCAATTTACGTCGCCCCTATTTCAAATAGCGTATTGTGCTAAGCGGCATCTCAAAGCGCATGAAATGGCGAGTGAAATGCACTATTAGACTTCTATGGTAGGGCGAACAGAGACACGATTACATCATTTTACATTAAGGTTAATATAAGAATTCAGGGAAATTCTATCACATTTGTTCAATTTACGTCGCTCCTATTCCAGATAGCGTATTGGGCTATGCGGCAGCTTAAAGCACATGAAATGGCGAGTAAAATGCACTATCAAACTTCTATGATAGGGCAAACAGAGGCCCGATTACATCATTTTATATTACGGTCAATATAAGAATTCAGCGTAATTCTATCACATTTGTTCAACTTACGTAGCTCCTATTTCAGATACCGTACTCGGCTAGGCGGCATCATAAAGCGCGTGGAATGGCGAGTAAAATGCACTATTAAACTTCTATGATAGGGCAATCAGAGACCCGATTAGATCATTTTATATTTTGTTTAGTATAAGATTTCAGGGAAATTCTATCGCATTTGTTCAATTTACGTCGCTCCTATTTCAGATAGCGTATTCGGCTAAGCGGCATCTCAAAGCGCATGAAATGTCGAATAAAATACACTCTTAAACTTCTAGGCTAGGGCGAACAGAGACCCGATCAGATCATTTTACATTATGGTTAATAAAAGAATTCAGCGAAATTCTATCACATTTGTTCAACTTACGTCGCTCCTATTTCAGTTAGCGTATTGGGCTAAGCGGCATCTCAAAGCGCATGAAATGGAGAATAAAATGCACTATTAAACTTCTATGCTAGGGAGAACAGAGACCCGATTAGATCATTTTACATTATGGTTCATAAAAGAATTCAGCGAAACTCTATCACACTTTTTCAACTTACGTCGCTCCTATTTCCGATAGCGTATTGGGCTAAGCGGCAGCTCAAAGCGCATGAAATGGCGAGTAAAATGCAATATTAAGCTTCTAGGGTAGGGCAAACAGACACCCGATTAGATCATTTTATATTATGGTTAATTTAAGAATTCAGCAAAATTCTATAACATTTGATCAATTTACGTCGCTCCTATTCCAGATAGCGTATTGGGCTATGCGGCATCTCAAAGCACATGAAATGGCGAGTAAAATGCCCTATTAAACTTCTAGGGTAGGTCAAACAGAGACCCGATTAGATCATTTTATATTATGGTTAATTTAAGAATTCAGCAAAATTCTATCACATTTGTTCAATTTACGTCGCTCCTATTTCAGATAGCGTACTGGGCTAGGCGGCATCTTAAAGCGCGTGGAATGGCGAGTAAAATTCACTACTCAACTTCTATGATAGGGCAATCAGAGACCCGATTAGATCATTTTATATTTTGTATAATATCAGATTTCAGGGAATTTCGATCACATTTGTTCAATTTACGTCGCTCCTAATTCAGATAGCGTATTCGGCTAAGCGGCATCTCAAAGCGCATGAAATGGCGAATGAAATGCACTATTAAACTTCTAGGATAAGTCAAACAGAGACCCGATTAGATCATTTTATATTACGGTTAATATAAGAATTCAGCGTAATTCTATCACATTTGTTCAATTTACGTCGCCCCTATTTCAAATAGCGTATTGTGCTAAGCGGCATCTCAAAGCGCATGAAATGGCGAGTAAAATGCAATATTAAGCTTCTAGGGTAGGGCAAACAGACACCCGATTAGATCATTTTATATTATGGTTAATTTAAGAATTCAGCAAAATTCTATCACATTTGTTCAATTTACGTCGCTCCTTTTTCAGATAGCGTATTGGGCTAAGCGGCATTTCAAAGCGCATGAAATGGCTAGTAAAATGCCCTATTAAACTTCTAGGATAAGGCAAACAGAGACCCGATTAGATCATTTTATATTACGGTAAATATAAGAATACGGCGTAATTCTATCACATTTGTTCAATTTACGTCGCTGCTATTCCAGATAGCTTATTGTGCTTAGCGGCATCTCAAAGCGCATGAAATGGCGAGTGAAATGCACTATTAAACTTCTAAGGTAGGGCAAACAGAGACCCGATTAGATCATTTCATATTATGGTTAATTTAAGAATTCAGCGAAATTTTATCACATTTGTTCAATTTACGTCGCTCCTATTTCAGATAGCGTACTGGGCTAGGCGGCGTCTTAAAGCGCGTGGAATGGCGAGTAGAATGCACTATTAAACTTCTAGGCTAGGGCGAACAGAGACCAGATTAGATCATTTTATATTCTGGTTAATAAAATAATTCAGCGAAATTCTATCACATTTGTTCAACTTTCGTCGCTCATATTTCAGATAGCGTATTGGGCTAAGCGGCATCTGAAGGCGCATGAAATGGCGAGTAAAATGCACTATGAAACTTCTAGGGTAGGGGAAACAGATACCCGATTAAATCATTTTATATTATGGTTAATTCAAGATGTCAGCAAAATTTTATCACATTTGTTCACTTTACGTCGCTCCTATTTCAGATAGCGTATTGGGCAAAGCGGCATCTCAAAGCGTATGAAATGGCGAATAAAATGCACTATTAAAGTTCTAGGCTAGGGCGAACAGAGATCCGATTAGATCATTTTACATTATGGTTAATAAATGAATTCAGCGAAATTCTATCACATTTGTTCAACGTATATCGCTCCTATTTCAGATAGCGTATTAGGCTAAGCGGCAACTCAAAGCGCATGAAATGACGAGTAAAAGGCACTATTAAAGTTCTAGGGTAGGGCAAACAGAGACCCGATTAGAACATTTTATATTATGGTTAATTTAAGAATTGAGCGAAATTCTATCACATTTGTTCAACTTACGTCGCTCCTAATTTAGATAGCGTACTGGGCTAGGCGGCATCTTAAAGCGCGTGGAATGGCGAGTAAAATGCACTGCTAAACTTCTATGATAGGGCAATCAGAGACCCGATTAGATCATTTTATGTTTTGTTTAATATAAGATTTCAGGGAAATTCTATCACATTTGTTTAATTTACGTCGCTCCTATTTCAGATAGCGTATTGGGCGAAGCCGCATCTCAAAGCGCATGAAATCGCGACTAAAATGCACTATTAAACTTCTAGGGTAGGGCAAGCAGAGACCCGATTAGATCATTTTATATTATGGTTAATTTAAGAATTCAGCAAAATTCTATCACATTCGTTCAATTTAGGTTGCTCCTATTTCAGATAGCGTACTGGGATAGGCGGCATCTTAAAGCGCGTGGAATGCCGAGTAAAATCCACTATTAAACTTCTAGGCTAGGACGAACAGAGACCAGATTAGATCATTTTACATTCTGGTTAATAAAATAAATCAGCGAAATTCTATCACATTTGTTCAACTTTAGTCGCTCATATTTCAGATAGCGTATTGGGCTAAGCGGCATCTCAAAGCGCATGAAATGGCGAGTAAAATGCACTATTAAACTTCTAGGGTAGGGCAATCAGTGACCCGATTAGATCATTTTATATTATAGTTAATTTAAGAATTCAGCGAAATTCTATCACATTTGTTCAATTTACGTCGCTCCTATTTCAGATAGCGTATTGGGCTAAGCGGCATCTCAAAGCGCATGAAATGGCGAGTAAAATGCAATACTAAACTTCTAGGATAAGGCAAACAGAGACCCGATTAGATCATTTTATATTACGGTTAATATAAGAATTCAGCGTAATTCTATCACATTTGTTCAACTTACGTGGCTCCTATTTTAGGTAGCGTACTGGGATAGGCGGCATCTTAAAGCGCGTGGAATGGCGAGTAAAATGCACTGCTAAACTTCTATGATAGGGCAATCAGAGACCCGATTAGATCATTTTATATTTTGTTTAATATAAGATTTCAGGGAAATTCTATCACATTTGTTCAATTTACGTCGCTCCTATTTCAGATAGCGTATTGGGCTAAGCGGCATCTCAAGGCGCATGAAATGGCGAATAAAATGCGCTATTAAACTTCTAGGCTAGGGCGAACAGAGACCAGATTAGATCATTTTACATTAAGGTTAATATAAGAATTCACGGAAATTCTATCACATTTGTTCAATTTACGTCGCTCCTATTTCAGATAGCGTATTGGGCTAAGCGGCATTTCAAAGTGCATGAAATGGCGAGTAAAATGCACTATTAAACTTCTGGGATAAGGCAAACAGAGACCCGATTAGATCATTTTATATTACGGTTAATATAAGAATTCAGCGTAATTCTATGACATTTGTTCATCTTACGTCGCTCCTATTTCAGATAGCGTACTGGGCTAGGCGGCATCTTAAGGCGCGTGGAAGGGCGAGTAAAATGCAATACTAAACTTCTATGATACAGTAATCAGAGACCCGATTACATCATTTTATATTTTGTTTAATATAAGATTTCAGGGAAATTCTATCACATTTGTTCAATTTACGTCGCTCCTATTTCAGATAGCGTATTGGGCTAAGCGGCATCTCAAAGCGCATGAAATGGCGAATAAAATGCACTATTAAACTTCTAGGCTAGGGCGAACAGAGACCCGATTAGATCATTTTACATTATGGTTAATAAAAGAATTCAGCGAAATTCTATCACATTTGTTCAACTTACGTCGCTCCTATTTCAGACAGCGTACTGTGCTAGGCGCCATCTTAAAGCGCGTGGAATGGCGAGTAAAATGCACAGCTCAACTTGTATGATAGGGCAATCAGAGACCCGATTAGCTCATTTTATATTATGTTTAATATAAGATTTCATGGAAATTCTATCACATCTGTTCAATTTACGTCGCTCCTATTTCAGATAGCTTATTGGGCTAAGCGGCATGTCAAAGCGCATGAAATGACGAGTGAAATGCACTGTTAAACTTCTATGATATTGCAATCAGAGACCCGATTAGATCATTTTATATTTTGTTTAATATAAGATTTCAGGGAAATTCTATCACATTTGTTCAATTTACGTCGCTCCTATTTCAGATAGCTTATTGGGCTAAGCGGCATCTGAAGGCGCATGAAATGGCGAGTAAAATGCACTATTAAACTTCTAGGGTAGGGCAAACAGAGACCCGATGAGATTATTTTATATTATGGTTAATTTGAGATGTCAGCAAAATTTTATCACATTTGTTCAATTTACGTCGCTCCTATTTCAGATAGCGTACTGGGCTAGGCGCCATCTTAAAGCGCGTGGAATGGCGTGTAATATGCACTACTAAACTTCTATGATAGGGCAATCAGAGACCCGATTAGATCATTTTATGTTTTGGTTAATATAAGAATTCAGCGAAATTCTATCACATTTGTTCAATTTACGTCGCTCCTATTACAGATAACTTATTGTGCTTAGCGGCATCTCAAAGCGCATGAAGTGACGAGTGAAATGCACTATTAAACTTCTAGGGTCGTGCAAACAGAGACCCGATTAGATCATTTTACATTATGGTTAATGTAAGAATTCAGCGTAACTCTATCACATGTGTTCAACTTACGTCGCTCCTATTTCAGATAGCGTACTGGGCTAGGCGGCATCTTACAGCGCGTGGAATGGCGAGTAAAATGCACTACTAAACTTCTATGACAGGGCAATCAGAGACCCGATTAGATCATTTTTTATTTTGGTTAATATAAGAATTCAGCGAAATTCTATCACATTTGTTCAATTTACGTCGCTCCTATTACAGATAGCTTATTGTGCTTAGCGGCATCTCAAAGCGCATGAAGTGACGAGTGAAATGCACTATTAAACTTCTAGGGTAGGGCAAACAGAGACCCGATTATATCATTTTACATTATGGTTAATGTAAGAATTCAGCGAAATTCTATCACATTTGTTCAATTTACGTCGCTCCTATTTCAGATAGCTTATTGGGCTTAGCGGCATCTCAAAGCGCATGAAGTGCCGAGTGAAATGCACTATTAAACTTCTATGGTAGGGCGAACAGAGACCCGATTAGATCATTTTACATTAAGGTTAATATATGAATTCACGGAAATTCTATCACATTTGTTGAATTTACGTCGCTCCTATTTCAGATAGCGTATTGGGCTAAGCGGCATTTCAAAGCGCATGAAATGGCGAGTAAAATGCACTATTAAACTTCTCGGATAGGCAAACAGATACCCGATTAGATGATTTTATATTACGGTTAATATAAGAATTCAGTGTAATTCTATCACATTTGTTCATCTTACGTCGCTCCTATTTCAGATAGCGTACTGGGCTAGGCGGCATCTTAAAGCGCGTGGAAGGGCGAGTAAAATGCACTACTATACTTCTATGATACAGTAATCAGGGATCCGATTACATCATTTTATATTTTGTTTAATATAAGATTTCGGGGAAATTCTATCACATTTGATTAATTTACGTCGCTCCTATTTCAGATAGCGTATTGGGCTAAGCGGCATCTCAAAGCGCATGAAATGGCGAATAAAATGCACTATTAAACTTCTAGGCTAGGCGAACAGAGACCCGATTAGATCATTTTACATTATGGTTAATAAAAGAATTCAGCGAAATTCTATCACATTTGTTCAACTTACGTCGCTCCTATTTCAGATAGCGTACTGGGCTAGGCGCCATCTTAAAGCGCGTGGAATGTCGAGTAAAATGCACAGCTCAACTTTTATGATAGGGCAATCAGAGACCCGATTAGCTCATTTTATATTTTGTTTATATAAGATTTCATGGAAATTCTATCACATTTGTTCAATTTACGTCGCTCCTATTACAGATAGCTTATTGTGCTTAGCGGCATCTCAAAGCGCATGAAGTGACGAGTGAAATGCACTATTAAACTTCTAGGGTAGGGCAAACAGAGAACCGATTATATCATTTTACATTATGGTTAATGTAAGAATTCAGCGAAATTCTATCACATTTGTTCAATTTACGTCGCTCCTATTTCAGATAGCTTATTGGGCTTAGCGGCATCTCAAAGCGCATGAAGTGCCGAGTGAAATGCACTATTAAACTTCTAGGGTAGGGCAAACAGAGACCCGATTAGATCATTTTATATTATGGTTAATTTAAGAATTCAGCAAAATTCTATCACATTTGTTCAACTTACGTCGCTCCTATTTCAGATAGCGTACTGGGCTAGGCGCCATCTTAAAGCGCATGAAATGACGAGTGAAATGCACTGTTAAACTTCTATGATATTGCAATCAGAGACCCGATTAGATCATTTTATATTTTGTTTAATATAAGATTTCAGGGGAATTCTATCACATTTGTTCAATTTACGTCGCTCCTATTTCAGATAGCTTATTGGGCTAAGCGGCATCTGAAGGCGCATGAAATGGCGAGTAAAACGCACTATTAAACTTCTAGGGTAGGGCAAACAGAGACCCGATGAGATCATTTTATATTATGGTTAATTTAAGATGTCAGCAAAATTTTATCACATTTGTTCAATTTACGTCGCTCCTATTTCAGATAGCGTACTGGGCTAGGCGGCATCTTAAAGCGCGTGGAATGGCGTGTAATATGCACTACTAAACTTCTATGATAGGGCAATCAGAGACCCGATTAGATCATTTTATATTTTCGTTAATATAAGAATTCAGCGAAATTCTATCACATTTGTTCAATTTACGTCGCTCCTATTACAGATAGCTTATTGTGCTTAGCGGCATCTCAAAGCGCATGAAGTGACGAGTGAAATGCACTATTAAACTTCTAGGGTAGGGCAAACAGAGAACCGATTATATCATTTTACATTATGGTTAATGTAAGAATTCAGCGAAATTCTATCACATTTGTTCAATTTACGTCGCTCCTATTTCAGATAGCTTATTGGGCTTAGCGGCATCTCAAAGCGCATGAAGTTACGAGTGAAATGCACTATTAAACTTCTAGGGTAGTGCAAACAGAGACCCGATTAGATCATTTTACATTATGGTTAATGTAAGAATTCAGCGTAATTCTATCACATTTGTTCAACTTACGTCGCTCCTATTTCAGATAGCCTACTAGGCTAGGCGGCATCTTAAAGCGCGTGAATGGCGAGTAAAATGCACTAGTAAACTTCTGTGATAGGGCAATCAGAGACCCGATTAGATCATTTTATATTTTGGTTAATATAAGAATTCAGCGAAATTCTATCACATTTGTTCAATTTACGTCGCTCCTATTACAGATAGCTTATTGGGCTTAGCGGCATCTCAAAGCGCATGAAGTGACGAGTGAACTGCACTATTAAACTTCTAGGGTAGGGAAAACAGAGACCCGATTAGATCATTTATATTATGGTTAATTTAAGAATTCAGCAAAATTCTATCACATTTGTTCAACTTACGTCGCTCCTATTTCAGATAGCGTACTGGGCTAGGCGCCATCTTAAAGCGCGTGGAATGGCGAGTAAAATGCACTGCTCAACTTCTAGGCTAGGGCGAACAGAGACCCGATTAGCTCATTTTATATTTTGTTTAATATAAGATTTCATGGAAATTCTATCACATTCGTTCAATTTACGTCGCTCCTATTTCAGATAGCTTATTGGGCTAAGCGGTATGTCAAAGCGCATGAAATGACGAGTGAAATGCAGTGTTAAACTTCTATGATATTGCAATCAGAGACCCGATTAGATCATTTTATATTTTGTTTAATATAAGATTTCAGGGAAATTCTATCACATTTGTTCAATTTACGTCGCTCCTATTTCAGATAGCTTATTGGGCTAAGCGGCATCTGAAGGCGCATGAAATGGCGAATAAAATGGACTATTAAACTTCTAGGGTAGGGCAAACAGAGACCCGATTAGATCATTTTATATTACGGTTAATATAAGAATTCAGCGTAATTCTATCACATTTCTTCAATTTACGTCGCTCCTATTTCAGATAGCGTATTGGGCTAAGCGGCATCTCAAAGCGCATGAAATGGCGAATAAAGTGGACTATTAAACTTCTAGGGTAGGGCAAACAGAGACCCGATTAGATCATTTTATATTACGGTTAATATAAGAATTCAGCGTAATTCTATCACATTTGTTCAATTTACGTCGCTCCTATTTCAGATAGCGTACTGGGCTAGGCGGCATCTTAAAGCGCGTGGAAGAGCGAGTAAAATGCACTACTATACTTCTATGATACAGTAATCAGAGACCCGATTACATCATTTTATATTTTGTTTAATATAAGATTCCAGGGAAATTCTATCACAATTGATTAATTTACGTCGCTCCTATTTCAGATAGCGTATTGGGCTAAGCGGCATCTCAAAGCGCATGAAATGGCGAATAAAGTGGACTATTAAACTTCTAGGGTAGGGCAAACAGAGACCCGATTAGATCATTTTATATTACGGTTAATATAAGAATTCAGCGTAATTCTATCACATTTGTTCAACTTACGTCGCTCCTATTTCAGATAGCGTACTGGGCTAGGCGGCATCTTAAAGCGCGTGGAATGGCGAGTAAAATGCACTGCTCAACTTCTACGCTAGGGCGAACAGAGACCCGATCAGATCATTTTACATTATGGTTAATAAAAGAATTCAGAGAAATTCTATCACATTTGTTCAACTTACGTCGCTCCTATTTCAGTTAGCGTACTGGGCTAGGCGGCATCTTAAAGCGCGTGGAATGGCGAGTAAAATGCACTACTAAACTTCTATGATAGGGCAATCAGAGACCCGATTAGATCATTTTATATTTTGGTTAATATAAGAATTCAGCGAAATTCTATCACATTTGTTCAATTTACGTCGCTCCTATTTCAGATAGCTTATTGTGCTTAGCGGCATCTCAAAGCGCATGAAGTGCCGAGTGAAATGCACTATTAAACTTCTATGGTAGGGCGAACAGAGACCCGATTAGATCATTTTACATTAAGGTTAATATATGAATTCACGGAAATTCTATCACATTTGTTGAATTTACGTCGCTCCTATTTCAGATAGCGTATTGGGCTAAGCGGCATTTCAAAGCGCATGAAATGGCGAGTAAAATGCACTATTAAACTTCTAGGGTAGGGCAATCAGTGACCCGATTAGATCATTTTATATTATAGTTAATTTAAGAATTCAGCGAAATTCTATCACATTTGTTCAATTTACGTCGCTCCTATTTCAGATAGCGTATTGGGCTAAGCGGCATCTCAAAGCGCATGAAATGGCGAGTAAAATGCAATACTAAACTTCTAGGATAAGGCAAACAGAGACCCGATTAGATCATTTTATATTACGGTTAATATAAGAATTCAGCGTAATTCTATCACATTTGTTCAACTTACGTGGCTCCTATTTTAGGTAGCGTACTGGGATAGGCGGCATCTTAAAGCGCGTGGAATGGCGAGTAAAATGCACTGCTAAACTTCTATGATAGGGCAATCAGAGACCCGATTAGATCATTTTATATTTTGTTTAATATAAGATTTCAGGGAAATTCTATCACATTTGTTCAATTTACGTCGCTCCTATTTCAGATAGCGTATTGGGCTAAGCGGCATCTCAAGGCGCATGAAATGGCGAATAAAATGCGCTATTAAACTTCTAGGCTAGGGCGAACAGAGACCAGATTAGATCATTTTACATTAAGGTTAATATAAGAATTCACGGAAATTCTATCACATTTGTTCAATTTACGTCGCTCCTATTTCAGATAGCGTATTGGGCTAAGCGGCATTTCAAAGTGCATGAAATGGCGAGTAAAATGCACTATTAAACTTCTGGGATAAGGCAAACAGAGACCCGATTAGATCATTTTATATTACGGTTAATATAAGAATTCAGCGTAATTCTATGACATTTGTTCATCTTACGTCGCTCCTATTTCAGATAGCGTACTGGGCTAGGCGGCATCTTAAGGCGCGTGGAAGGGCGAGTAAAATGCAATACTAAACTTCTATGATACAGTAATCAGAGACCCGATTACATCATTTTATATTTTGTTTAATATAAGATTTCAGGGAAATTCTATCACATTTGTTCAATTTACGTCGCTCCTATTTCAGATAGCGTATTGGGCTAAGCGGCATCTCAAAGCGCATGAAATGGCGAATAAAATGCACTATTAAACTTCTAGGCTAGGGCGAACAGAGACCCGATTAGATCATTTTACATTATGGTTAATAAAAGAATTCAGCGAAATTCTATCACATTTGTTCAACTTACGTCGCTCCTATTTCAGACAGCGTACTGTGCTAGGCGCCATCTTAAAGCGCGTGGAATGGCGAGTAAAATGCACAGCTCAACTTGTATGATAGGGCAATCAGAGACCCGATTAGCTCATTTTATATTATGTTTAATATAAGATTTCATGGAAATTCTATCACATTTGTTCAATTTACGTCGCTCCTATTTCAGATAGCTTATTGGGCTAAGCGGCATGTCAAAGCGCATGAAATGACGAGTGAAATGCACTGTTAAACTTCTATGATATTGCAATCAGAGACCCGATTAGATCATTTTATATTTTGTTTAATATAAGATTTCAGGGAAATTCTATCACATTTGTTCAATTTACGTCGCTCCTATTTCAGATAGCTTATTGGGCTAAGCGGCATCTGAAGGCGCATGAAATGGCGAGTAAAATGCACTATTAAACTTCTAGGGTAGGGCAAACAGAGACCCGATGAGATTATTTTATATTATGGTTAATTTGAGATGTCAGCAAAATTTTATCACATTTGTTCAATTTACGTCGCTCCTATTTCAGATAGCGTACTGGGCTAGGCGCCATCTTAAAGCGCGTGGAATGGCGTGTAATATGCACTACTAAACTTCTATGATAGGGCAATCAGAGACCCGATTAGATCATTTTATGTTTTGGTTAATATAAGAATTCAGCGAAATTCTATCACATTTGTTCAATTTACGTCGCTCCTATTACAGATAACTTATTGTGCTTAGCGGCATCTCAAAGCGCATGAAGTGACGAGTGAAATGCACTATTAAACTTCTAGGGTCGTGCAAACAGAGACCCGATTAGATCATTTTACATTATGGTTAATGTAAGAATTCAGCGTAACTCTATCACATGTGTTCAACTTACGTCGCTCCTATTTCAGATAGCGTACTGGGCTAGGCGGCATCTTACAGCGCGTGGAATGGCGAGTAAAATGCACTACTAAACTTCTATGACAGGGCAATCAGGGACCCGATTAGATCATTTTTTATTTTGGTTAATATAAGAATTCAGCGAAATTCTATCACATTTGTTCAATTTACGTCGCTCCTATTACAGATAGCTTATTGTGCTTAGCGGCATCTCAAAGCGCATGAAGTGACGAGTGAAATGCACTATTAAACTTCTAGGGTAGGGCAAACAGAGACCCGATTATATCATTTTACATTATGGTTAATGTAAGAATTCAGCGAAATTCTATCACATTTGTTCAATTTACGTCGCTCCTATTTCAGATAGCTTATTGGGCTTAGCGGCATCTCAAAGCGCATGAAGTGCCGAGTGAAATGCACTATTAAACTTCTATGGTAGGGCGAACAGAGACCCGATTAGATCATTTTACATTAAGGTTAATATATGAATTCACGGAAATTCTATCACATTTGTTGAATTTACGTCGCTCCTATGTCAGATAGCGTATTGGGCTAAGCGGCATTTCAAAGCGCATGAAATGGCGAGTAAAATGCACTATTAAACTTCTCGGATAAGGCAAACAGATACCCGATTAGATGATTTTATATTACGGTTAATATAAGAATTCAGCGTAATTCTATCACATTTGTTCATCTTACGTCGCTCCTATTTCAGATAGCGTACTGGGCTAGGCGGCATCTTAAAGCGCGTGGAAGGGCGAGTAAAATGCACTACTATACTTCTATGATACAGTAATCAGGGATCCGATTACATCATTTTATATTTTGTTTAATATAAGATTTCGGGGAAATTCTATCACATTTGATTAATTTACGTCGCTCCTATTTCAGATAGCGTATTGGGCTAAGCGGCATCTCAAAGCGCATGAAATGGCGAATAAAATGCACTATTAAACTTCTAGGCTAGGGCGAACAGAGACCCGATTAGATCATTTTACATTATGGTTAATAAAAGAATTCAGCGAAATTCTATCACATTTGTTCAACTTACGTCGCTCCTATTTCAGATAGCGTACTGGGCTAGGCGCCATCTTAAAGCGCGTGGAATGGCGAGTAAAATGCACAGCTCAACTTTTATAATAGGGCAATCAGAGACCCGATTAGCTCATTTTATATTTTGTTTAATATAAGATTTCATGGAAATTCTATCACATTTGTTCAATTTACGTCGCTCCTATTTCAGATAGCTTATTGGGCTAAGCGGCATGTCAAAGCGCATGAAATGACGAGTGAAATGCACTGTTAAACTTCTATGATATTGCAATCAGAGACCCGATTAGATCATTTTATATTTTGTTTAATATAAGATTTCAGGGAAATTCTATCACATTTGTTCAATTTACGTCGCTCCTATTTCAGATAGCTTATTGGGCGAAGCGGCATCTGAAGGCGCATGAAATGGCGAGTAAAATGCACTATTAAACTTCTAGGGTAGGGCAAACAGAGACCCGATGAGATCATTTTATATTATGGTTAATTTAAGATGTCAGCAAAATTTTATCACATTTGTTCAATTTACGTCGCTCCTATTTCAGTTAGCGTACTGGGCTAGGCGGCATCTTAAAGCGCGTGGAATGGCGTGTAATATGCACTACTAAACTTCTATGATAGGGCAAACAGAGACCCGATTAGATCATTTTATATTTTCGTTAATATAAGAATTCAGCGAAATTCTATCACATTTGTTCAATTTACGTCGCTCCTATTACAGATAGCTTATTGTGCTTAGCGGCATCTCAAAGCGCATGAAGTGACGAGTGAAATGCACTATTAAACTTCTAGGGTAGGGCAAACAGAGAACCGATTATATCATTTTACATTATGGTTAATGTAAGAATTCAGCGAAATTCTATCACATTTGTTCAATTTACGTCGCTCCTATTTCAGATAGCTTATTGGGCTTAGCGGCATCTCAAAGCGCATGAAGTGCCGAGTGAAATGCACTATTAAACTTCTAGGGTAGGGCAAACAGAGACCCGATTAGATCATTTTATATTATGGTTAATTTAAGAATTCAGCAAAATTCTATCACATTTGTTCAACTTACGTCGCTCCTATTTCAGATAGCGTACTGGGCTAGGCGCCATCTTAAAGCGCATGAAATGACGAGTGAAATGCACTGTTAAACTTCTATGATATTGCAATCAGAGACCCGATTAGATCATTTTATATTTTGTTTAATATAAGATTTCAGGGGAATTCTATCACATTTGTTCAATTTACGTCGCTCCTATTTCAGATAGCTTATTGGGCTAAGCGGCATCTGAAGGCGCATGAAATGGCGAGTAAAACGCACTATTAAACTTCTAGGGTAGGGCAAACAGAGACCCGATGAGATCATTTTATATTATGGTTAATTTAAGATGTCAGCAAAATTTTATCACATTTGTTCAATTTACGTCGCTCCTATTTCAGATAGCGTACTGGGCTAGGCGGCATCTTAAAGCGCGTGGAATGGCGTGTAATATGCACTACTAAACTTCTATGATAGGGCAATCAGAGACCCGATTAGATCATTTTATATTTTCGTTAATATAAGAATTCAGCGAAATTCTATCACATTTGTTCAATTTACGTCGCTCCTATTACAGATAGCTTATTGTGCTTAGCGGCATCTCAAAGCGCATGAAGTGACGAGTGAAATGCACTATTAAACTTCTAGGGTAGGGCAAACAGAGAACCGATTATATCATTTTACATTATGGTTAATGTAAGAATTCAGCGAAATTCTATCACATTTGTTCAATTTACGTCGCTCCTATTACAGATAGCTTATTGGGCTTAGCGGCATCTAAAAGCGCATGAAGTGACGAGTGAACTGCACTATTAAACTTCTAGGGTAGGGAAAACAGAGACCCGATTAGATCATTTATATTATGGTTAATTTAAGAATTCAGCAAAATTCTATCACATTTGTTCAACTTACGTCGCTCCTATTTCAGATAGCGTACTGGGCTAGGCGCCATCTTAAAGCGCGTGGAATGGCGAGTAAAATGCACTGCTCAACTTCTAGGCTAGGGCGAACAGAGACCCGATTAGCTCATTTTATATTTTGTTTAATATAAGATTTCATGGAAATTCTATCACATTTGTTCAATTTACGTCGCTCCTATTTCAGATAGCTTATTGGGCTAAGCGGTATGTCAAAGCGCATGAAATGACGAGTGAAATGCAGTGTTAAACTTCTATGATATTGCAATCAGAGACCCGATTAGATCATTTTATATTTTGTTTAATATAAGATTTCAGGGAAATTCTATCACATTTGTTCAATTTACGTCGCTCCTATTTCAGATAGCTTATTGGGCTAAGCGGCATCTGAAGGCGCATGAAATGGCGAATAAAATGGACTATTAAACTTCTAGGGTAGGGCAAACAGAGACCCGATTAGATCATTTTATATTACGGTTAATATAAGAATGCAGCGTAATTCTATCACATTTCTTCAATTTACGTCGCTCCTATTTCAGATAGCGTATTGGGCTAAGCGGCATCTCAAAGCGCATGAAATGGCGAATAAAGTGGACTATTAAACTTCTAGGGTAGGGCAAACAGAGACCCGATTAGATCATTTTATATTACGGTTAATATAAGAATTCAGCGTAATTCTATCACATTTGTTCAATTTACGTCGCTCCTATTTCAGATAGCGTACTGGGCTAGGCGGCATCTTAAAGCGCGTGGAAGAGCGAGTAAAATGCACTACTATACTTCTATGATACAGTAATCAGAGACCCGATTACATCATTTTATATTTTGTTTAATATAAGATTCCAGGGAAATTCTATCACAATTGATTAATTTACGTCGCTCCTATTTCAGATAGCGTATTGGGCTAAGCGGCATCTCAAAGCGCATGAAATGGCGAATAAAATGCACTATTAAACTTCTAGGCTAGGGCGAACAGAGACCCGATTAGATCATTTTACATTATGGTTAATAAAAGAATTCAGCGAAATTCTATCACATTTGTTCAACTTACGTCGCTCCTATTTCAGATAGCGTACTGGGCTAGGCGGCATCTTAAAGCGCGTGGAATGGCGAGTAAAATGCACTGCTCAACTTCTACGCTAGGGCGAACAGAGACCCGATCAGATCATTTTACATTATGGTTAATAAAAGAATTCAGAGAAATTCTATCACATTTGTTCAACTTACGTCGCTCCTATTTCAGATAGCGTACTGGGCTAGGCGGCATCTTAAAGCGCGTGGAATGGCGAGTAAAATGCACTACTAAACTTCTATGATAGGGCAATCAGAGACCCGATTAGATCATTTTATATTTTGGTTAATATAAGAATTCAGCGAAATTCTATCACATTTGTTCAATTTACGTCGCTCCTATTTCAGATAGCTTATTGGGCTAAGCGGCATTTCAAAGCGCATGAAATGGCGAGTAAAATGCACTATTAAACTTCTAGGGTAGGGCAAACAGAGACCCGATTAGATGATTTTATATTACGGTTAATATAAGAATTCAGCGTAATTCTATCACATTTGTTCATCTTACGTCGCTCCTATTTCAGATAGCGTACTGGGCTAGGCGGCATCTTAAAGCGCGTGGAAGGGCGAGTAAAATGCACTACTATACTTCTATGATACAGTAATCAGGGATCCGATTACATCATTTTATATTTTGTTTAATATAAGATTTCGGGGAAATTCTATCACATTTGATTAATTTACGTCGCTCCTATTTCAGATAGCGTATTGGGCTAAGCGGCATCTCAAAGCGCATGAAATGGCGAATAAAATGCACTATTAAACTTCTAGGCTAGGGCGAACAGAGACCCGATTAGATCATTTTACATTATGGTTAATAAAAGAATTCAGCGAAATTCTATCACATTTGTTCAACTTACGTCGCTCCTATTTCAGATAGCGTACTGGGCTAGGCGCCATCTTAAAGCGCGTGGAATGGCGTGTAATATGCACTACTAAACTTCTATGATAGGGCAAACAGAGACCCGATTAGATCATTTTATATTTTCGTTAATATAAGAATTCAGCGAAATTCTATCACATTTGTTCAATTTACGTCGCTCCTATTACAGATAGCTTATTGTGCTTAGCGGCATCTCAAAGCGCATGAAGTGACGAGTGAAATGCACTATTAAACTTCTAGGGTAGGGCAAACAGAGAACCGATTATATCATTTTACATTATGGTTAATGTAAGAATTCAGCGAAATTCTATCACATTTGTTCAATTTACGTCGCTCCTATTTCAGATAGCTTATTGGGCTTAGCGGCATCTCAAAGCGCATGAAGTGCCGAGTGAAATGCACTATTAAACTTCTAGGGTAGGGCAAACAGAGACCCGATTAGATCATTTTATATTATGGTTAATTTAAGAATTCAGCAAAATTCTATCACATTTGTTCAACTTACGTCGCTCCTATTTCAGATAGCGTACTGGGCTAGGCGCCATCTTAAAGCGCATGAAATGACGAGTGAAATGCACTGTTAAACTTCTATGATATTGCAATCAGAGACCCGATTAGATCATTTTATATTTTGTTTAATATAAGATTTCAGGGGAATTCTATCACATTTGTTCAATTTACGTCGCTCCTATTTCAGATAGCTTATTGGGCTAAGCGGCATCTGAAGGCGCATGAAATGGCGAGTAAAACGCACTATTAAACTTCTAGGGTAGGGCAAACAGAGACCCGATGAGATCATTTTATATTATGGTTAATTTAAGATGTCAGCAAAATTTTATCACATTTGTTCAATTTACGTCGCTCCTATTTCAGATAGCGTACTGGGCTAGGCGGCATCTTAAAGCGCGTGGAATGGCGTGTAATATGCACTACTAAACTTCTATGATAGGGCAATCGGAGACCCGATTAGATCATTTTATATTTTCGTTAATATAAGAATTCAGCGAAATTCTATCACATTTGTTCAATTTACGTCGCTCCTATTACAGATAGCTTATTGTGCTTAGCGGCATCTCAAAGCGCATGAAGTGACGAGTGAAATGCACTATTAAACTTCTAGGGTAGGGCAAACAGAGAACCGATTATATCATTTTACATTATGGTTAATGTAAGAATTCAGCGAAATTCTATCACATTTGTTCAATTTACGTCGCTCCTATTTCAGATAGCTTATTGGGCTTAGCGGCATCTCAAAGCGCATGAAGTTACGAGTGAAATGCACTATTAAACTTCTAGGGTAGTGCAAACAGAGACCCGATTAGATCATTTTACATTATGGTTAATGTAAGAATTCAGCGTAATTCTATCACATTTGTTCAACTTACGTCGCTCCTATTTCAGATAGCCTACTGGGCTAGGCGGCATCTTAAAGCGCGTGGAATGGCGAGTAAAATGCACTACTAAACTTCTGTGATAGGGCAATCAGAGACCCGATTAGATCATTTTATATTTTGGTTAATATAAGAATTCAGCGAAATTCTATCACATTTGTTCAATTTACGTCGCTCCTATTACAGATAGCTTATTGGGCTTAGCGGCATCTAAAAGCGCATGAAGTGACGAGTGAACTGCACTATTAAACTTCTAGGGTAGGGAAAACAGAGACCCGATTAGATCATTTATATTATGGTTAATTTAAGAATTCAGCAAAATTCTATCACATTTGTTCAACTTACGTCGCTCCTATTTCAGATAGCGTACTGGGCTAGGCGCCATCTTAAAGCGCGTGGAATGGCGAGTAAAATGCACTGCTCAACTTCTAGGCTAGGGCGAACAGAGACCCGATTAGCTCATTTTATATTTTGTTTAATATAAGATTTCATGGAAATTCTATCACATTTGTTCAATTTACGTCGCTCCTATTTCAGATAGCTTATTGGGCTAAGCGGTATGTCAAAGCGCATGAAATGACGAGTGAAATGCAGTGTTAAACTTCTATGATATTGCAATCAGAGACCCGATTAGATCATTTTATATTTTGTTTAATATAAGATTTCAGGGAAATTCTATCACATTTGTTCAATTTACGTCGCTCCTATTTCAGATAGCTTATTGGGCTAAGCGGCATCTGAAGGCGCATGAAATGGCGAATAAAATCGACTATTAAACTTCTAGGGTAGGGCAAACAGAGACCCGATTAGATCATTTTATATTACGGTTAATATAAGAATTCAGCGTAATTCTATCACATTTCTTCAATTTACGTCGCTCCTATTTCAGATAGCGTATTGGGCTAAGCGGCATCTCAAAGCGCATAAAATGGCGAATAAAATGGACTATTAAACTTCTAGGGTAGGGCAAACAGAGACCCGATTAGATCATTTTATATTACGGTTAATATAAGAATTCAGCGTAATTCTATCACATTTGTTCATCTTACGTCGCTCCTATTTCAGATAGCGTACTGGGCTAGGCGGCATCTTAAAGCGCGTGGAAGGGCGAGTAAAATGCACTACTATACTTCTATGATACAGTAATCAGGGATCCGATTACATCATTTTATATTTTGTTTAATATAAGATTTCGGGGAAATTCTATCACATTTGATTAATTTACGTCGCTCCTATTTCAGATAGCGTATTGGGCTAAGCGGCATCTCAAAGCGCATGAAATGGCGAATAAAATGCACTATTAAACTTCTAGGCTAGGGCGAACAGAGACCCGATTAGATCATTTTACATTATGGTTAATAAAAGAATTCAGCGAAATTCTATCACATTTGTTCAACTTACGTCGCTCCTATTTCGGATAGCGTACTGGGCTAGGCGGCATCTTAAAGCGCGTGGAATGGCGAGTAAAATGCACTGCTCAACTTCTACGCTAGGGCGAACAGAGACCCGATCAGATCATTTTACATTATGGTTAATAAAAGAATTCAGAGAAATTCTATCACATTTGTTCAACTTACGTCGCTCCTATTTCAGATAGCGTACTGGGCTAGGCGGCACCTTAAAGCGCGTGCAATGGCGAGTAAAATGCACTACTAAACTTCTATGATAGGGCAATCAGAGACCCGATTAGATCATTTTATATTTTGTTTAATATAAGATTTCAGGGAAATTCTATCACATTTGTTCAATTTACGTCGCTCCTATTACAGATAGCTTATTGTGCTTAGCGGCATCTCAAAGCGCATGAAGTAACGAGTGAAATGCACTATTAAACTTCTAGGGTAGGGCAAACAGAGACCCGATTATATCATTTTACATTATGGTTAATATAAGAATTCAGCGAAATTCTATCACATTTGTTCACTTTACGTCGCTCCTATTTCAGATAGCTTATTGTGCTTAGCGGCATCTCAAAGCGCATGAAATGACGTGTAAAATGCACTATTAAACTTCTAGGGTAGGGCAAACAGAGACCCGATTAGATCATTTTATATTATGGTTAATTTAAGAATTCCGCAAAATTCTATCACATTCGTTCAATTTAGGTCGCTCCAATTTCAGATAGCGTACTGGGATAGGCGGCATCTTAAAGCGCGTGGAATGCCGAGTAAAATCCACTATTAAACTTCTAGGCTAGGGCGAACAGAGACCAGATTAGATCATTTTACATTCTGGTTAATAAAATAATTCAGCGAAATTCTATCACATTTGTTCAACTTTCGTCGCTCATATTTCAGATAGCGTATTGGGCTAAGCGGCCTCTCAAAGCGCATGAAATGGCGAGTAAAATGCACTATTAAACTTCTAGGGTAGGGCAATCAGTGACCCGATTAGATCATTTTATATTATAGTTAATTTAAGAATTCAGCAAAATTCTATCACATTTGTTCAATTTACGTCGCTCTTATTTCAGATAGCGCATTGGGCTAAGCGGCATCTCAAAGCGCATGAAATGGCGAGTACAATGCACTATTAAACTTCTAGGGTAGGGCAAACAGAGACCCGATTAGATCATTTTATATTAAGGTTACTTTAAGAATTCAGCGAAATTCTATCACATTTGTTCAATTTACGTCGCTCCTATTTCAAATAGCGTATTGGGCTAAGCGGCATCACAAAGCGCATGAAATGGCGAGTGAAATGCACCATTAGACTTCTATGGTAGGGCGAACAGAGACCCGTTTAGATCATTTTACATTAAGGTTAATATAAGGATTCACGGATATTCTATCACATTTGTTCAATTTACGTCGCTCCTATTTCAGACAGCGTACTGGGCTAGGCGGCATCTTAAAGCGTGTGGAATGGCGAGTAAAATACACTATTAACCTTCTATGATAGGGCAATCAGAGACCCGATTAGATCATTTTATATTTTGTTTAATATAAGATTTCACGGAAATTCTATCACATTTGTTCAATTTACGTCGCTCCTATTTCAGATAGCGTATTGGGCTATACGGCATCTCAAAGCGCATGAAATGGCGAGTAAAATGCACTATTAAACTTCTGGGTAGGGCAAACAGAGACCCGATGAGATCATTTTATATTATGGTTAATTTAAGAATTCAGGGAAATTCTATCACATTTGTTCAATTTACGTCGCTCCTATTTCAGATAGCGTATTGGGCTAAGCGGCATCACAAAGCGCATGAAATGGCGAACAAAATGCACTATTAAAGTTCTAGGCTCGGGCGAACAGAGATCCGATTAGATCATTTTACAATATGGTTAATAAAAGAATTCAGCGAAATTCTATCACATTTGTTCAACTTATATCGCTCCAATTTCAGATAGCGTATTAGGCTAAGCGGCATCTCAAAGCGCATGAAATGACGAGTAAAATGCACTATTAAAGTTCTAGGGTAGGGCAAACAGAGACCCGATTAGATCATTTTATATTATGGTTAATTTAAGAATCGAGCGAAATTCTATCACATTCGTGCAATTTACGTCGCTCCTATTTCATATAGCGTATTGGGCAAAGCGGCATCTCAAAGCGCATGAAATGACGAGTAAAATGCACTATTAAACTTCTAGGGTAGGGCAAGCAGAGACCCGATTAGATCATTTTATATTATGGTTAATTTAAGAATTCAGCAAAATTCTATCACATTCGTTCAATTTAGGTCGCTCCTATTTCAGATAGCGTATTGGGCTAAGCGGCATCTCAAAGCGCATGAAATGGCGAGTGAAATGCACTATAAGACTTCTATGGTAGGGCGCACAGAGACCAGATTAGATCATTTTACATTCTGGTTAATAAAATAATTCAGCGAAATTCTATCACATTTGTTCAACTTTCATCGCTCCTATTTCAGATAGCGTATTGAGCTAAGCGGCATCTCGAAGCGCATGAAATGGCGAGTATAATGCACTATTAAACTTCTAGGGTAAGGGAAACAGATACCCGATTAGATCATTTTATATTACGGTTAATATAAGAATGCAGCGTAATTCTATCACATTTGTTCAAGTTACGTCGCTCCTATTTCAGATAGCGTACTGGGCTAGGTGGCGTCTTAAAGCACGTGGAATGGCGAGTAAAATGTACTACTAATCTTCTATGATAGGGCAATCAGAGACCCGATTAGATCATTTTATATTTTATTTAATATAAGATTTCAGGGAAATTCTATCACATTTGTTCAATTTACGTCGCTCCTATTTCAGATAGCGTATTGGGCTAAGCGGCAAGTGAAAGCGCATGAAATGACGAGTGAAATGCACTATTAAACTTCTAGGGTAGGGCGAACGGAGACCCGATTAGATCATTTTAAATTAAGGTTAATATAAGAATTCAGGGAAATTCTATCACATTTGTTCAATTTACGTCGCTCCTATTTCACATAGCGTATTGGGCTACGCGGCATCTCAAAGCGCATGAAATGGCGAATAAACTGCACTATTAAACTTCTAGGCTAGGGCGAACAGAGACCCGATTAGATCATTTTACATTCTGGTTAATAAAATAATTCAGCGAAATTCTGTCACATTTGTTCAACTTTCGTTGCTCCTATTTCAGTTAGCGTATTGGGCTAACCGGCATCTCAAAGCGCATGAAATGGCGAATAAAATGGACTATTAAACTTCTAGGGTAGGGCAAACAGAGACCCGATTAGATCATTTTATATTACGGTTAATATAAGAATTCAGCGTAATTCTATCACATTTCTTCAATTTACGTCGCTCCTATTTCAGATAGCGTATTGGGCTAAGCGGCATCTCAAAGCGCATGGAATGGCGTGTAAAATGCACGATTAAACTTCTAGGGTAGGGCAAACAGAGACCCGATTAGATCATTTTATACTTTGGTTAATATAAGAATTCAGCGAAATTCTATCACATTTGTTCAATTTACGTCGCTCCTATTTCAGACAGCTTATTGGGCTTAGCGGCATCTCAAATCGCATGAAATGGCGAACAAAATGCACTATTAAACTTCTAGGCTAGGGCGAACAGAGACCAGATTAGATCATTTTATATTTTGGTTAATATAAGAATTCTGCGAAATTCTATCACATTTGTTCAAGTTACGTCGCTCCTATTTCAGATAGCGTACTGGGCTAGGCGGCATCTTAAAGCGCGTGGAATGGCGAGTAAAATGCACTATTAAACTTCTATGATAGGGCAATCAGAGACCCGATTAGATCGTTTTATATTTTGGTTAATATAAGAATTCAACGAAATTCTATCACATTTGTAAAATTTACGTCGCTCCTATTACAGATAGCTTATTGGGCTTAGCGGCATCTCAAAGCGCATGAAATGACGAGTGAAATGCACTATTAAACTTCTAGGGTAGGGCGAACAGAGACCCGATTGGATCATTTTACATTAAGGTTTATATAAGAATTCACGGAAATTCTATCACATTTGTTCAATATACGTCGCTCCTATTTCAGATAGCGTATTGGGCTAAGCGGTCCGTCAAAGCGCATGAAATGATGCGTAAAATGCGCTATTAAACTTCTAGGATAAGGCAAACGGAGACCTGATTAGTTCATTTTATATTACGGTTAATATAAGAATTCAGCGTAATTCTATCACATTTGTTCATCTTACGTCGCTCCTATTTCAGATAGCCTACTGACCTTGGCGGCATCTTAAAGCGCGTGGAAGGGCGAGTAAAATGCACTACTGAACTTCTATGATAGAGCAATCAGAGACCCGATTAGATCATTTTATATTTTGTTTAATATAAGATTTCAGGGAAATTCTATCACATTTGTTCAATTTACGTCGCTCCTATTTCAGATAGCGTATTGGGCTAACCGGCATCACAAAGCACATGAAATGGCGAACAAAATGCACTATTAAACTTCTAGGCTATGGCGAACAGAGATCAGATTAGATCATTTTATATTTTGGTTAACATAAGAATTCTGCGAAATTCTATCACATTTGTTCAATTTACGTCGCTCCTATTTCAGATAGCTTATTGGGCTTGGCGGCATCTCAAAGCGAATGAAGTGACGAGTGAAATGCACTATTAAACTTCTAGGGTAGGGCAAGCAGAGACCCGATTAGATCATTTTATATTATGGTTAATTTAAGAATTCAGCGAAATTCTATCACATTTGTCCCATTTACGTCGCTCCAATTTCAGATAGCGTATTGGGCTAAGCGGCATCTCAAAGCGCATGAAATGGCGAATAAAATGCACTATTAAACTTCTAGGCTAGGGCGAACAGAGACCCGAGCAGATCATTTTACATTATGGTTAGTAAAAGAATTCAGCGTAATTCTATCACATTTGTTCAACTTACGTCGCTCCTATTTCAGATAGCGTACCGGGCTAGGCGGCACCTTAAAGCACGTGGAATGACGAGTAAAATGCGCTACTAAACTTCTATGATAGGGCAATCAGAGACCCGATTAGATCATTTTATATTTTGTTTAATATAAGATTTCACGGAAATTCTATCACATTTGTTCAATTTACGTCGCTCCTATTTCAGATAGCGTATTGGGCTATGCGGCATCTCAAAGCGCATGAAATGGCGAGTAAAATGCACTATTAAACTTCTAGGGTAGGGCAAACAGAGACCTGATGAGATCATTTTATATTATGGTTAATTTATGAATTCAGGGGAATTCTATCACATTTGTTCAATTTACGTCGCTCCTATTTCAGAAAGCGTATTGGGCTAACCGGCATCTCAACGCGCATGAAATGGCAAATAAAATGGACTATTAAACTTCTAGGGTAGGGCAAACGGAGACCCGATTAGTTCATTTTATATTAGGGTTGATATAAGAATTCAGCGTAATTCTATCACATTTGTTCATCTTACGTCGCTCCTATTTCAGATAGCCTACTGTGCTAGGCGGCATCTTAACGCGCGTGGAAGGGCGAGTAAAATGCACTACTAAACTTCTATGATAGAGCAATCAGAGACCCGATTAGATCATTTTATATTTTGTTCAATATAAGATTTCAGGGAAAATCTATCACATTTGTTCAATTTACGTCGCTCCTATTTCAGATAGCGTATTGGGCTAACCGGCATCTCAACGCGCATGAAATGGCGAATAAAATGGACTATTAAACTTCTAGGGTAGGGCAAACGGAGACCCGATTAGATCATTTTATATTACGGTTCATATAAGAATTCAGCGTAATTCTATCACATTTCTTCAAATTACGTCGCTCCTATTTCAGATAGGGTACTGGGCTAGGCGGCATCTCAAAGCGCATGAAATGGCGAGTGAAATGCACTATAAGACTTCTATGGTAGGGCGAACAGAGACCAGATTAGATCATTTTACATTCTGGTTAATAAAATAATTCAGCGAAATTCTATCACATATGTTCAACTTTCGTCGCTCGTATTTCAGATAGCGTATTGAGCTAAGCGGCATCTCGAAGCGCATGAAATGGCGAGTATAATGCACTATTAAACTTCTAGGATAAGGCAAACAGATACCCGATTAGATCATTTTATATTACGGTTAATATAAGAATACAGCAAAATTCTATCACATTTGTTCAACTTACGTCGCTCCTATTTCAGATAGCGTACCGGGCTAGGCGGCACCTTAAAGCACGTGGAATGACGAGTAAAACGCACTACTAAACTTCTATGATAGGGCAATCAGAGACCCGATTAGATCATTTTATATTTTGTTTAATATAAGATTTCACGGAAATTCTATCACATTTGTTCAATTTACGTCGCTCCTATTTCAGATAGCGTATTGGGCTATGCGGCATCTCAAAGCGCATGAAATGGCGAGTAAAATGCACTATTAAACTTCTAGGGTAGGGCAAACAGAGACCTGATGAGATCATTTTATATTATGGTTAATTTATGAATTCAGGGGAATTCTATCACATTTGTTCAATTTACGTCGCTCCTATTTCAGATAGCGTATTGGGCTAAGCGGCCTCTAAAAGCGCATGAAATGGCGAGTAAAATGCACTATTAAACTTCTAGGCTAGGGCGAACAGAGACCCGATTAGATCATTTTACATTATGGTTAATAAAAGAATTCAGCGAAATTCTATCACATTTGTTCAACTTACGTCGCTCCTATTTCAGATAGCGTACTGGGCTAGGCGGCATCTTAAAGCGCGTGGAATGGCGAGTAAAATGCACTGCTCAACTTCTACGCTAGGGCGAACAGAGACCCGATCAGATCATTTTACATTATGGTTAATAAAAGAATTCAGAGAAATTCTATCACATTTGTTCAACTTACGTCGCTCCTATTTCAGATAGCGTACTGGGCTAGGCGGCATCTTAAAGCGCGTGGAATGGCGAGTAAAATGCACTACTAAACTTCTATGATAGGGCAATCAGAGACCCGATTAGATCATTTTATATTTTGGTTAATATAAGAATTCACAGAAATTCTATCACATTTGTTCAATTTACGTCGCTCCTATTACAGATAGCTTATTGTGCTTAGCGGCATCTCAAAGCGCATGAAGTGACGAGTGAAATGCACTATTAACCTTCTAGGGTAGGGCAAACAGAGACACGATTATATCATTTTACATTATGGTTAATGTAAGAATTCAGCGAAATTCTATCACATTGGTTCAATTTACGTTGCTCCTATTTCAGATAGCGTATTGGGCTAAGCGGCATCTCAAAGAGCATGAAATGGCGAATAAAATGCACTATTAAACTTCTAGGCTAGGGCGAACAGAGACCCGATTAGATCATTTTACATTATGGTTAATAAAAGAATTCAGCGAAATTCTATCACATTTGTTCAACTTACGTCGCTCCTATTTTAGATAGCGTACTGGGCTAGGCGCCATCTTAAAGCGCGTGGAATGGCGAGTAAACTGCACAGCTCAACTTTTATGATAGGGCAATCAGAGACCCGATTAGCTCATTTTATATTATGTTTAATATAAGATTTCATGGAAATTCTATCACATTTTTTCAATTTACGTCGCTCCTATTTCAGATAGCTTATTGGGCTAAGCGGCATGTCAAAGCGCATGAAATGACGAGTGAAATGCACTGTTAAACTTCTATGATATTGCAATCAGAGACCCGATTAGATCATTTTATATTTTGTTTAATATAAGATTTCAGGGAAATTCTATCACATTTGTTCAATTTACGTCGCTCCTATTACAGATAGCTTATTATGCTTAGCGGCATCTCAAAGCGCATGAAGTAACGAGTGAAATGCACTATTAAACTTCTAGGGTAGGGCAAACAGAGACCCGATTATATCATTTTACATTATGGTTAATATAAGAATTCAGCGAAATTCTATCACATTTGTTCACTTTACGTCGCTCCTATTTCAGATAGCTTATTGTGCTTAGCGGCATCTCAAAGCGCATGAAATGACGTGTAAAATGCACTATTAAACTTCTAGGGTAGGGCAAACAGAGACCCGATTAGATCATTTTATATTATGGTTAATTTAAGAATTCCGCAAAATTCTATCACATTCGTTCAATTTAGGTCGCTCCTATTTCAGATAGCGTACTGGGATAGGCGGCATCTTAAAGCGCGTGGAATGCCGAGTAAAATCCACTATTAAACTTCTAGGCTAGGGCGAACAGAGACCAGATTAGATCATTTTACATTCTGGTTAATAAAATAATTCAGCGAAATTCTATCACATTTGTTCAACTTTCGTCGCTCATATTTCAGATAGCGTATTGGGCTAAGCGGCCTCTCAAAGCGCATGAAATGGCGAGTAAAATGCACTATTAAACTTCTAGGGTAGGGCAATCAGTGACCCGATTAGATCATTTTATATTATAGTTAATTTAAGAATTCAGCAAAATTCTATCACATTTGTTCAATTTACGTCGCTCCTATTACAGATAGCTTATTGTGCTTAGCGGCATCTCAAAGCGCATGAAGTGACGAGTGAAATGCACTATTAACCTTCTAGGGTAGGGCAAACAGAGACACGATTATATCATTTTACATTATGGTTAATGTAAGAATTCAGCGAAATTCTATCACATTGGTTCAATTTACGTTGCTCCTATTTCAGATAGCGTATTGGGCTAAGCGGCATCTCAAAGAGCATGAAATGGCGAATAAAATGCACTATTAAACTTCTAGGCTAGGGCGAACAGAGACCCGATTAGATCATTTTACATTATGGTTAATAAAAGAATTCAGCGAAATTCTATCACATTTGTTCAACTTACGTCGCTCCTATTTTAGATAGCGTACTGGGCTAGGCGCCATCTTAAAGCGCGTGGAATGGCGAGTAAACTGCACAGCTCAACTTTTATGATAGGGCAATCAGAGACCCGATTAGCTCATTTTATATTATGTTTAATATAAGATTTCATGGAAATTCTATCACATTTTTTCAATTTACGTCGCTCCTATTTCAGATAGCTTATTGGGCTAAGCGGCATGTCAAAGCGCATGAAATGACGAGTGAAATGCACTGTTAAACTTCTATGATATTGCAATCAGAGACCCGATTAGATCATTTTATATTTTGTTTAATATAAGATTTCAGGGAAATTCTATCACATTTGTTCAATTTACGTCGCTCCTATTACAGATAGCTTATTATGCTTAGCGGCATCTCAAAGCGCATGAAGTAACGAGTGAAATGCACTATTAAACTTCTAGGGTAGGGCAAACAGAGACCCGATTATATCATTTTACATTATGGTTAATATAAGAATTCAGCGAAATTCTATCACATTTGTTCACTTTACGTCGCTCCTATTTCAGATAGCTTATTGTGCTTAGCGGCATCTCAAAGCGCATGAAATGACGTGTAAAATGCACTATTAAACTTCTAGGGTAGGGCAAACAGAGACCCGATTAGATCATTTTATATTATGGTTAATTTAAGAATTCCGCAAAATTCTATCACATTCGTTCAATTTAGGTCGCTCCTATTTCAGATAGCGTACTGGGATAGGCGGCATCTTAAAGCGCGTGGAATGCCGAGTAAAATCCACTATTAAACTTCTAGGCTAGGGCGAACAGAGACCAGATTAGATCATTTTACATTCTGGTTAATAAAATAATTCAGCGAAATTCTATCACATTTGTTCAACTTTCGTCGCTCATATTTCAGATAGCGTATTGGGCTAAGCGGCCTCTCAAAGCGCATGAAATGGCGAGTAAAATGCACTATTAAACTTCTAGGGTAGGGCAATCAGTGACCCGATTAGATCATTTTATATTATAGTTAATTTAAGAATTCAGCAAAATTCTATCACATTTGTTCAATTTACGTCGCTCTTATTTCAGATAGCGCATTGGGCTAAGCGGCATCTCAAAGCGCATGAAATGGCGAGTACAATGCACTATTAAACTTCTAGGGTAGGGCAAACAGAGACCCGATTAGATCATTTTATATTAAGGTTACTTTAAGAATTCAGCGAAATTCTATCACATTTGTTCAATTTACGTCGCTCCTATTTCAGATAGCGTATTGGGCTAAGCGGCATCACAAAGCGCATGAAATGGCGAGTGAAATGCACCATTAGACTTCTATGGTAGGGCGAACAGAGACCCGTTTAGATCATTTTACATTAAGGTTAATATAAGGATTCACGGATATTCTATCACATTTGTTCAATTTACGTCGCTCCTATTTCAGACAGCGTACTGGGCTAGGCGGCATCTTAAAGCGTGTGGAATGGCGAGTAAAATACACTATTAACCTTCTATGATAGGGCAATCAGAGACCCGATTAGATCATTTTATATTTTGTTTAATATAAGATTTCACGGAAATTCTATCACATTTCTTCAATTTACGTCGCTCCTATTTCAGATAGCGTATTGGGCTATACGGCATCTCAAAGCGCATGAAATGGCGAGTAAAATGCACTATTAAACTTCTAGGGTAGGGCAAACAGAGACCCGATGAGATCATTTTATATTATGGTTAATTTAAGAATTCAGGGAAATTCTATCACATTTGTTCAATTTACGTCGCTCCTATTTCAGATAGCGTATTGGGCTAAGCGGCATCACAAAGCGCATGAAATGGCGAACAAAATGCACTATTAAAGTTCTAGGCTCGGGCGAACAGAGATCCGATTAGATCATTTTACAATATGGTTAATAAAAGAATTCAGCGAAATTCTATCACATTTGTTCAACTTATATCGCTCCAATTTCAGATAGCGTATTAGGCTAAGCGGCATCTCAAAGCGCATGAAATGACGAGTAAAATGCACTATTAAAGTTCTAGGGTAGGGCAAACAGAGACCCGATTAGATCATTTTATATTATGGTTAATTTAAGAATCGAGCGAAATTCTATCACATTCGTGCAATTTACGTCGCTCCTATTTCATATAGCGTATTGGGCAAAGCGGCATCTCAAAGCGCATGAAATGACGAGTAAAATGCACTATTAAACTTCTAGGGTAGGGCAAGCAGAGACCCGATTAGATCATTTTATATTATGGTTAATTTAAGAATTCAGCAAAATTCTATCACATTCGTTCAATTTAGGTCGCTCCTATTTCAGATAGCGTATTGGGCTAAGCGGCATCTCAACGCGCATGAAATGGCGAGTGAAATGCACTATAAGACTTCTATGGTAGGGCGCACAGAGACCAGATTAGATCATTTTACATTCTGGTTAATAAAATAATTCAGCGAAATTCTATCACATTTGTTCAACTTTCATCGCTCCTATTTCAGATAGCGTATTGAGCTAAGCGGCATCTCGAAGCGCATGAAATGGCGAGTATAATGCACTATTAAACTTCTAGGATAAGGGAAACAGATACCCGATTAGATCATTTTATATTACGGTTAATATAAGAATGCAGCGTAATTCTATCACATTTGTTCAAGTTACGTCGCTCCTATTTCAGATAGCGTACTGGGCTAGGTGGCGTCTTAAAGCACGTGGAATGGCGAGTAAAATGCACTACTAATCTTCTATGATAGGGCAATCAGAGACCCGATTAGATCATTTTATGTTTTATTTAATATAAGATTTCAGGGAAATTCTATCACATTTGTTCAATTTACGTCGCTCCTATTTCAGATAGCGTATTGGGCTAAGCGGCAAGTGAAAGCGCATGAAATGACGAGTGAAATGCACTATTAATCTTCTAGGGTAGGGCGAACGGAGACCCGATTAGATCATTTTAAATTAAGGTTAATATAAGAATTCAGGGAAATTCTATCACATTTGTTCAATTTACGTCGCTCCTATTTCACATAGCGTATTGGGCTACGCGGCATCTCAAAGCGCATGAAATGGCGAATAAACTGCACTATTAAACTTCTAGGCTAGGGCGAACAGAGACCCGATTAGATCATTTTACATTCTGGTTAATAAAATAATTCAGCGAAATTCTGTCACATTTGTTCAACTTTCGTTGCTCCTATTTCAGTTAGCGTATTGGGCTAACCGGCATCTCAAAGCGCATGAAATGGCGAATAAAATGGACTATTAAACTTCTAGGGTAGGGCAAACAGAGACCCGATTAGATCATTTTATATTACGGTTAATATAAGAATTCAGCGTAATTCTATCACATTTCTTCAATTTACGTCGCTCCTATTTCAGATAGCGTATTGGGCTAAGCGGCATCTCAAAGCGCATGGAATGGCGTGTAAAATGCACGATTAAACTTCTAGGGTAGGGCAAACAGAGACCCGATTAGATCATTTTATACTTTGGTTAATATAAGAATTCAGCGAAATTCTATCACATTTGTTCAATTTACGTCGCTCCTATTTCAGACAGCTTATTGGGCTTAGCGGCATCTCAAATCGCATGAAATGGCGAACAAAATGCACTATTAAACTTCTAGGCTAGGGCGAACAGAGACCAGATTAGATCATTTTATATTTTGGTTAATATAAGAATTCTGCGAAATTCTATCACATTTGTTCAAGTTACGTCGCTCCTATTTCAGATAGCGTACTGGGCTAGGCGGCATCTTAAAGCGCGTGGAATGGCGAGTAAAATGCACTATTAAACTTCTATGATAGGGCAATCAGAGACCCGATTAGATCGTTTTATATTTTGGTTAATATAAGAATTCAACGAAATTCTATCACATTTGTAAAATTTACGTCGCTCCTATTACAGATAGCTTATTGGGCTTAGCGGCATCTCAAAGCGCATGAAATGACGAGTGAAATGCACTATTAAACTTCTAGGGTAGGGCGAACAGAGACCCGATTGGATCATTTTACATTAAGGTTTATATAAGAATTCACGGAAATTCTATCACATTTGTTCAATATACGTCGCTCCTATTTCAGATAGCGTATTGGGCTAAGCGGTCCGTCAAAGCGCATGAAATGATGCGTAAAATGCGCTATTAAACTTCTAGGATAAGGCAAACGGAGACCTGATTAGTTCATTTTATATTACGGTTAATATAAGAATTCAGCGTAATTCTATCACATTTGTTCATCTTACGTCGCTCCTATTTCAGATAGCCTACTGACCTTGGCGGCATCTTAAAGCGCGTGGAAGGGCGAGTAAAATGCACTACTGAACTTCTATGATAGAGCAATCAGAGACCCGATTAGATCATTTTATATTTTGTTTAATATAAGATTTCAGGGAAATTCTATCACATTTGTTCAATTTACGTCGCTCCTGTTTCAGATAGCGTACTGGGCTAACCGGCATCACAAAGCACATGAAATGGCGAACAAAATGCACTATTAAACTTCTAGGCTATGGCGAACAGAGATCAGATTAGATCATTTTATATTTTGGTTAACATAAGAATTCTGCGAAATTCTATCACATTTGTTCAATTTACGTCGCTCCTATTTCAGATAGCTTATTGGGCTTAGCGGCATCTCAAAGCGAATGAAGTGACGAGTGAAATGCACTATTAAACTTCTAGGGTAGGGCAAGCAGAGACCCGATTAGATCATTTTATATTATGGTTAATTTAAGAATTCAGCGAAATTCTATCACATTTGTCCCATTTACGTCGCTCCAATTTCAGATAGCGTATTGGGCTAAGGGGCATCTCAAAGCGCATGAAATGGCGAATAAAATGCACTATTAAACTTCTAGGCTAGGGCGAACAGAGACCCGAGCAGATCATTTTACATTATGGTTAGTAAAAGAATTCAGCGTAATTCTATCACATTTGTTCAACTTACGTCGCTCCTATTTCAGATAGCGTACCGGGCTAGGCGGCACCTTAAAGCACGTGGAATGACGAGTAAAATGCGCTACTAAACTTCTATGATAGGGCAATCAGAGACCCGATTAGATCATTTTATATTTTGTTTAATATAAGATTTCACGGAAATTCTATCACATTTGTTCAATTTACGTCGCTCCTATTTCAGATAGCGTATTGGGCTATGCGGCATCTCAAAGCGCATGAAATGGCGAGTAAAATGCACTATTAAACTTCTAGGGTAGGGCAAACAGAGACCTGATGAGATCATTTTATATTATGGTTAATTTATGAATTCAGGGGAATTCTATCACATTTGTTCAATTTACGTCGCTCCTATTTCAGATAGCGTATTGGGCTAACCGGCATCTCAACGCGCATGAAATGGCAAATAAAATGGACTATTAAACTTCTAGGGTAGGGCAAACGGAGACCCGATTAGTTCATTTTATATTAGGGTTAATATAAGAATTCAGCGTAATTCTATCACATTTGTTCATCTTACGTCGCTCCTATTTCAGATAGCCTACTGTGCTAGGCGGCATCTTAAAGCGCGTGGAAGGGCGAGTAAAATGCACTACTAAACTTCTATGATAGAGCAATCAGAGACCCGATTAGATCATTTTATATTTTGTTCAATATAAGATTTCAGGGAAAATCTATCACATTTGTTCAATTTATGTCGCTCCTATTTCAGATAGCGTATTGGGCTAACCGGCATCTCAACGCGCATGAAATGGCGAATAAAATGGACTATTAAACTTCTAGGGTAGGGCAAACGGAGACCCGATTAGATCATTTTATATTACGGTTCATATAAGAATTCAGCGTAATTCTATCACATTTCTTCAAATTACGTCGCTCCTATTTCAGATAGCGTACTGGGCTGGCCGGCATCTCAAGGCGCATGAAATGGCGAGTGAAATGCACTATTAGACTTCTATGGTAGGGCGAACAGACACCCGATTGGATCATTTTACATTAAGGTTAATATAAGAATTCACGGAAATTCTATCACATTTGTTCAATTTACGTCGCTCGTATTCCAGATAGCGTATTGGGCTAAGCGGCATCTCAAAGCGCATGAAATGGCGAGTAAAATGCGCTATTAAACTTCTAGGATAAGGCAAACAGAGACCCGAATAGATCATTTTATATTACGGTTAATATAAGAATTCAGCGTAATTCTATCACATTTGTTCAAGTTACGACGCTCCTATTTCAGATAGGGTACTGGGCTAGGCGGCATCTCAAAGCGCATGAAATGGCGAGTGAAATGCACTATAAGACTTCTATGGTAGGGCGAACAGAGACCAGATTAGATCATTTTACATTCTGGTTAATAAAATAATTCAGCGAAATTCTATCACATATGTTCAACTTTCGTCGCTCGTATTTCAGATAGCGTATTGAGCTAAGCGGCATCTCGAAGCGCATGAAATGGCGAGTATAATGCACTATTAAACTTCTAGGATAAGGCAAACAGATACCCGATTAGATCATTTTATATTACGGTTAATATAAGAATACAGCAAAATTCTATCACATTTGTTCAACTTACGTCGCTCCTATTTCAGATAGCGTACCGGGCTAGGCGGCACCTTAAAGCACGTGGAATGACGAGTACAACGCACTACTAAACTTCTATGATAGGGCAATCAGAGACCCGATTAGATCATTTTATATTTTGTTTAATATAAGATTTCACGGAAATTCTATCACATTTGTTCAATTTACGTCGCTCCTATTTCAGATAGCGTATTGGGCTATGCGGCATCTCAAAGCGCATGAAATGGCGAGTAAAATGCACTATTAAACTTCTAGGGTAGGGCAAACAGAGACCTGATGAGATCATTTTATATTATGGTTAATTTATGAATTCAGGGGAATTCTATCACATTTGTTCAATTTACGTCGCTCCTATTTCAGATAGCGTATTGGGCTAAGCGGCCTCTAAAAGCGCATGAAATGGCGAGTAAAATGCGCTATTAAACTTCTAGGATAAGGCAAACGGAGACCCGATTAGTTCATTTTATATTAGGGTTAATATAAGAATTCAGCGTAATTCTATCACATTTGTTCATCTTACGTCGCTCCTATTTCAGATAGCCTACTGTGCTAGGCGGCATCTTAAAGCGCGTGGAAGGGCGACTAAAATGCACTACTAAACTTCTATGATAGAGCAATCAGAGACCCGATTAGATCATTTTATATTTTGTTCAATATAAGATTTCAGGGAAAATCTATCACATTTGTTCAATTTACGTCGCTCCTATTTCAGATAGCGTATTGGGCTAACCGGCATCTCAACGCGCATGAAATGGCGAATAAAATGGACTATTAAACTTCTAGGGTAGGGCAAACGGAGACCCGATTAGATCATTTTATATTACGGTTCATATAAGAATTCAGCGTAATTCTATCACATTTCTTCAAATTACGTCGCTCCTATTTCAGATAGCGTACTGGGCTGGCCGGCATCTCAAGGCGCATGAAATGGCGAGTGAAATGCACTATTAGACTTCTATGGTAGGGCGAACAGAGACCCGATTGGATCATTTTACATTAAGGTTAATATAAGAATTCACGGAAATTCTATCACATTTGTTCAATTTACGTCGCTCGTATTCCAGATAGCGTATTGGGCTAAGCGGCATCTCAAAGCGCATGAAATGGCGAGTAAAATGCGCTATTAAACTTCTAGGATAAGGCAAACAGAGACCCGAATAGATCATTTTATATTACGGTTAATATAAGAATTCAGCGTAATTCTATCACATTTGTTCAAGTTACGACGCTCCTATTTCAGATAGGGTAGTGGGCTAGGCGGCATCTCAAAGCGCATGAAATGGCGAGTGAAATGCACTATAAGACTTCTATGGTAGGGCGAACAGAGACCAGATTAGATCATTTTACATTCTGGTTAATAAAATAATTCAGCGAAATTCTATCACATATGTTCAACTTTCGTCGCTCGTATTTCAGATAGCGTATTGAGCTAAGCGGCATCTCGAAGCGCATGACATGGCGAGCAAAATGCACTATTAAACTACTAGGGTAGGGCAAACAGAGACCCGATTAGATCATTGTATGTTATGGTTAATTTAAGAATTCAGCAAAATTCTATCACATTTGTTCAATTTACGTCGCTCCTATTTCAGATAGCGTACTGGGCTAGGCGGCAACTTAAAGCGCGTGGAATGGCGAGTAAAATGCACTATTAAACTTCTATGATAGGGCAATCAGTGACCCGATTAGATCATTTTATATTATAGTTAATTTAAGAATTCAGCGAAATTCTATCACATTTGTTCAATTTACGTCGCTCCTATTTCAGATAGCGTATTGGGCTAAGCGGCATCTCAAAGCGCATGAAATGGCGAGTAAAATGTAATACTAAACTTCTAGGATATGGCAAACAGAGACCCGATTAGATCATTTTATATTTTGGTTAATATAAGAATTCAGCGAAATTCTATCACATTTCTTCAATTTACGTCGCTCATATTTCAGATAGCGTATTGGGCTAAGCGGCATCTCAAAGCGCATGAAATGGCGAGTAAAATGCACTATTAAACTTCTAGGGTAGGGCAATCAGTGACCCGATTAGATCAATTTATATTATAGTTAATTTAAGAATTCAGCGAAATTCTATCACATTTGTTCAATTTACGTCGCTCCTATTTCAGATAGCGTATTGGGCTAAGCGGCATCTCAAAGCGCATGACATGGCGAGCAAAATGCACTATTAAACTTCTAGGGTAGGGCAAACAGAGACCCGATTAGATCATTTTATACTATGGTTAATTTAAGAATTCAGCAAAATTCTATCACATTTGTTCAATTTACGTCGCTCCTATTTCAGATAGTGTATTGGGCTAAGCGGCATCTCAAAGCGCATGAAATGGCGAGTAAAATGCACTATTAAACTTCTAGGGTAGGGCAAGCAGAGACCCGATTACATCATCTCATATTATGGTTAATTTAAGAATTCAGCAAAATTCTATCACATTTGTTCAATTTACGTCGCTCCTATTTCAGATAGCGTATTGGGCTAAGCGGCATCTCAAAGCGCATGAAATGGCGAGTGAAATGCACTATTAGACTTCTATGGTAGGGCGAACAGAGACCCGATTAGATCATTTTACATTAAGGTTAATAAAAGAATTCAGGGAAATCCTATCACATTTGATCAATTTACGTCGCTCCTATTCCAGATAGCGTATTGGGCTATGCGGCATCTCAAAGCACATGAAATGGCGAGTAAAATGCCCTATTAAACTTCTAGGGTAGGTCAAACAGAGACCCGATTAGATCATTTTATATTATGGTTAATTTAAGAATTCAGCAAAATTCTATCACATTTGTTCAATTTACGTCGCTCCTATTTCAGATAGCGTATCGGGCTAAGCGGCATCTCAAAGCGCATGAAATGGCGAGTAAAATGCACTATTAAACTTCTAGGGTAGGGCAAGCAGAGACCCGATTACATCATCTCATATTATGGTTAATTTAAGAATTCAGCAAAATTCTATCACATTTGTTCAATTTACGTCGCTCCTATTTCAGATAGCGTACTGGGCTAGGCGGCATCTTAAAGCGCGTGGAATGGCGAGTAAAATTCACTACTCAACTTCTATGATAGGGCAATCAGAGACCCGATTAGATCATTTTATATTTTGTATAATATCAGATTTCAGGGAATTTCGATCACATTTGTACAATTTACGTCGCACCTAATTCAGATAGCGTATTCGGCTAAGCGGCATCTCAAAGCGCATGAAATGGCGAATGAAATGCACTATTAAACTTCTAGAATAAGGCAAACAGAGACCCGATTAGATCATTTTATATTACGGTTAATATAAGAATTCAGCGTAATTCTATCACATTTGTTCAATTTACGTCGCCCCTATTTCAAATAGCGTATTGTGCTAAGCGGCATCTCAAAGCGCATGAAATGGCGAGTGAAATGCACTATTAGACTTCTATGGTAGGGCGAACAGAGACACGATTACATCATTTTACATTAAGGTTAATATAAGAATTCAGGGAAATTCTATCACATTTGTTCAATTTACGTCGCTCCTATTCCAGATAGCGTATTGGGCTATGCGGCAGCTTAAAGCACATGAAATGGCGAGTAAAATGCACTATCAAACTTCTATGATAGGGCAAACAGAGGCCCGATTACATCATTTTATATTACGGTCAATATAAGAATTCAGCGTAATTCTATCACATTTGTTCAACTTACGTAGCTCCTATTTCAGATACCGTACTCGGCTAGGCGGCATAATAAAGCGCGTGGAATGGCGAGTAAAATGCACTATTAAACTTCTATGATAGGGCAATCAGAGACCCGATTAGATCATTTTATATTTTGTTTAGTATAAGATTTCAGGGAAATTCTATCGCATTTGTTCAATTTACGTCGCTCCTATTTCAGATAGCGTATTCGGCTAAACGGCATCTCAAAGCGCATGAAATGTCGAATAAAATACACTCTTAAACTTCTAGGCTGGGGCGAACAGAGACCCGATCAGATCATTTTACATTATGGTTAATAAAAGAATTCAGCGAAATTCTATCACATTTGTTCAACTTACGTCGCTCCTATTTCAGTTAGCGTATTGGGCTAAACGGCATCTCAAAGCGCATGAAATGGAGAATAAAATGCACTATTAAACTTCTATGCTAGGGAGAACAGAGACCCGATTAGATCATTTTACATTATGGTTCATAAAAGAATTCAGCGAAACTCTATCACATTTTTTCAACTTACGTCGCTCCTATTTCCGATAGCCTATTGGGCTAAGCGGCAGCTCAAAGCGCATGAAATGGAGAGTAAAATGCAATATTAAGCTTCTAGGGTTGGGCAAACAGACACCCGATTAGATCATTTTATATTATGGTTAATTTAAGAATTCAGCAAAATTCTATCAGATTTGTTCAATTTACGTCGCTCCTATTTCAGATAGCGTATTGGGCTAAGCGGCATCTCAAAGCGCATGAAATGGCGAATGAAATGCACTATTAAACTTCTAGAATAAGGCAAACAGAGACCCGATTAGATCATTTTATATTACGGTTAATATAAGAATTCAGCGTAATTCTATCACATTTGTTCAATTTACGTCGCCCCTATTTCAAATAGCGTATTGTGCTAAGCGGCATCTCAAAGCGCATGAAATGGCGAGTGAAATGCACTATTAGACTTCTATGGTAGGGCGAACAGAGACACGATTACATCATTTTACATTAAGGTTAATATAAGAATTCAGGGAAATTCTATCACATTTGTTCAATTTACGTCGCTCCTATTCCAGATAGCGTATTGGGCTATGCGGCAGCTTAAAGCACATGAAATGGCGAGTAAAATGCACTATCAAACTTCTATGATAGGGCAAACAGAGGCCCGATTACATCATTTTATATTACGGTCAATATAAGAATTCAGCGTAATTCTATCACATTTGTTCAACTTACGTAGCTCCTATTTCAGATACCGTACTCGGCTAGGCGGCATAATAAAGCGCGTGGAATGGCGAGTAAAATGCACTATTAAACTTCTATGATAGGGCAATCAGAGACCCGATTAGATCATTTTATATTTTGTTTAGTATAAGATTTCAGGGAAATTCTATCGCATTTGTTCAATTTACGTCGCTCCTATTTCAGATAGCGTATTCGGCTAAACGGCATCTCAAAGCGCATGAAATGTCGAATAAAATACACTCTTAAACTTCTAGGCTGGGGCGAACAGAGACCCGATCAGATCATTTTACATTATGGTTAATAAAAGAATTCAGCGAAATTCTATCACATTTGTTCAACTTACGTCGCTCCTATTTCAGTTAGCGTATTGGGCTAAACGGCATCTCAAAGCGCATGAAATGGAGAATAAAATGCACTATTAAACTTCTATGCTAGGGAGAACAGAGACCCGATTAGATCATTTTACATTATGGTTCATAAAAGAATTCAGCGAAACTCTATCACATTTTTTCAACTTACGTCGCTCCTATTTCCGATAGCCTATTGGGCTAAGCGGCAGCTCAAAGCGCATGAAATGGAGAGTAAAATGCAATATTAAGCTTCTAGGGTTGGGCAAACAGACACCCGATTAGATAATTTTATATTATGGTTAATTTAAGAATTCAGCAAAATTCTATCAGATTTGTTCAATTTACGTCGCTCCTATTTCAGATAGCGTATTGGGCTAAGCGGCATCTCAAAGCGCATGAAATGGCGAGTGAAATGCACTATTAGACTTCTATGGTAGGGCGAACAGAGAGCCGATTAGATCATTTTACATTAAGGTTAATATAAGTATTCAGTGAAATTCTATCACATTTGATCAATTTACGTCGCTCCTATTCCAGATAGCGTATTAGGCTAGGCGGCATCTCAAAGCACATGAAATGGCGAGTAAAATGCACTATTAAACTTCTAGGGTAGGTCAAACAGAGACCCGATTAGATCATTTTATATTATGGTTAATTTAAGAATTCAGTGAAATTCTATCACGTTTGTTCAATTTACGTCGCTCCTATTTCAGATAGCGTATTGGGCTAAGCGGCATCTCAAAGCGCGCGGAATTGAGAGTAAAATGCACAATTAAACTTCTATGCTAGGGCAATCAGTGACCCGATTAGATCATTTTATATTTTGGTTAATATAAGAATTAAGTGAAATTCTATCACATTTGTTCAATTTACGTCGCTCCTATTTCAGATAGCGTATTGGGCAAAGCGGCATCTCAAAGCGTATGAAATGGCGAATAAAATGCACTATTAAAGTTCTAGGCTAGGGCGAACAGAGATCCGATTAGATCATTTTACATTATGGTTAATAAAAGAGTTCAGCGAAATTCTATCACATTTGTTCAACTTATATCGCTCCTATTTCAGATAGCGCATTAGGCTAAGCGGCATCTCAAAGCGCATGAAATGACGAGTAAAATGCACTATTAAAGTTCTAGGGTAGGGCAAACAGAGACCCGATTAGATCAGTTTATATTATGGTTAATTTAAGAATTGAGCGAAATTCTATCACATTCGTTCAATTTACGTCGCTCCTATTTCAGATAGCGTATTGGGCAAAGCGGCATCTCAAAGCGCATGAAATGACGAGTAAAATGCACTATTAAACTTCTAGGGTAGGGCAAGCAGAGACTCGATTAGATCATTTTATATTATGGTTAATTTAAGATTTCAGCAAAATTCTATCACATTCGTTCAATTTAGGTGGCTCCTATTTCAGATAGCGTATTGGGCTAAGCGGCATCTCAAAGCGCATGAAATGGCGAGTGAAATGCACTATAAGACTTCTATGGTAGGGCGAAGAGAGACCCGATGTGATCATTTTACATTGAGGTTAATATAAGAATTCACAGAAATTCTATCACATTTGTTCAATTTACGTCGCTCCTATTTCAGATAGCGTATTGGGCTATGCGGCATCTCAAAGCGCATGAAATGGCGAGTAAAATGCACTGTTAAACTTCTAGGGTAGGGCAAGCAGAGACCCGATTAGATCATTTTATATTATGGTTAATTTAAGAATTCAGCAAAATTCTATCACATTCGTTCAATTTAGGTCGCTCCTATTTCAGATAGCGTACTGGGCTAGGCGGCATCTTAAAGCGCGTGGAATGCCGAGTAAAATCCACTATTAAACTTCCAGGCTAGGGCGAACAGAGACCAGATTAGATCATTTTACATTCTGGTTAATAAAATAATTCAGCGAAATTCTATCACATTTGTTCAACTTTCGTCGCTCCTATTTCAGATAGCGTATTAGGCTAAGCGGCATCTCAAAGCGCATGAAATGGCGAGTAAAATGCACTATTAAACTACTAGGGTAGGGCAAACAGAGACCCGATTAGATCATTTTATGTTATGGTTAATTTAAGAATTCAGCAAAATTCTATCAAATTTGTTCAATTTACGTCGCTCCTATTTCAGATAGCGTACTGGGCTAGGCGGCAACTTAAAGCGCGTGGAATGGCGAGTAAAATGCACTATTAAACTTCTATGATAGGGCAATCAGTGACCCGATTAGATCATTTTATATTATAGTTAATTTAAGAATTCAGCGAAATTCTATCACATTTGTTCAATTTACGTCGCTCCTATTTCAGATAGCGTATTGGGCTAAGCGGCATCTCAAAGCGCATGACATGGCGAGCAAAATGCACTATTAAACTTCTAGGGTAGGGCAAACAGAGACCCGATTAGATCATTTTATACTATGGTTAATTTAAGAATTCAGCAAAATTCTATCACATTTGTTCAATTTACGTCGCTCCTATTTCAGATAGTGTATTGGGCTAAGCGGCATCTCAAAGCGCATGAAATGGCGAGTAAAATGCACTATTAAACTTCTAGGGTAGGGCAAGCAGAGACCCGATTACATCATCTCATATTATGGTTAATTTAAGAATTCAGCAAAATTCTATCACATTTGTTCAATTTACGTCGCTCCTATTTCAGATAGCGTATTGGGCTAAGCGGCATCTCAAAGCACATGAAATGGCGAGTGAAATGCACTATTAGACTTCTATGGTAGGGCGAACAGAGACCCGATTAGATCATTTTATATTAAGGTTAATAAAAGAATTCAGGGAAATTCTATAACATTTGATCAATTTACGTCGCTCCTATTCCAGATAGCGTATTGGGCTATGCGGCATCTCAAAGCACATGAAATGGCGAGTAAAATGCCCTATTAAACTTCTAGGGTAGGTCAAACAGAGACCCGATTAGATCATTTTATATTATGGTTAATTTAAGAATTCAGCAAAATTCTATCACATTTGTTCAATTTACGTCGCTCCTATTCCAGATAGCGTATTGGGCTATGCGGCATCTCAAAGCACATGAAATGGCGAGTAAAATGCCCTATTAAACTTCTAGGGTAGGTCAAACAGAGACCCGATTAGATCATTTTATATTACGGTTAATATAAGAATTCAGCGTAATTCTATCACATTTGTTCAATTTACGTCGCCCCTATTTCAAATAGCGTATTGTGCTAAGCGGCATCTCAAAGCGCATGAAATGGCGAGTGAAATGCACTACTAGACTTCTATGGTAGGGCGAACAGAGACACGATTACATCATTTTACATTAAGGTTAATATAAGAATTCAGGGAAATTCTATCACATTTGTTCAATTTACGTCGCTCCTATTCCAGATAGCGTATTGGGCTATGCGGCAGCTTAAAGCACATGAAATGGCGAGTAAAATGCACTATCAAACTTCTATGATAGGGCAAACAGAGGCCCGATTACATCATTTTATATTACGGTCAATATAAGAATGCAGCGTAATTCTATCACATTTGTTCAACTTACGTAGCTCCTATTTCAGATACCGTACTCGGCTAGGCGGCATAATAAAGCGCGTGGAATGGCGAGTAAAATGCACTATTAAACTTCTATGATAGGGCAATCAGAGACCCGATTAGATCATTTTATATTTTGTTTAGTATAAGATTTCAGGGAAATTCTATCGCATTTGTTCAATTTACGTCGCTCCTATTTCAGATAGCGTATTCGGCTAAACGGCATCTCAAAGCGCATGAAATGTCGAATAAAATACACTCTTAAACTTCTAGGCTAGGGCGAACAGAGACCCGATCAGATCATTTTACATTATGGTTAATAAAAGAATTCAGCGAAATTCTATCACATTTGTTCAACTTACGTCGCTCCTATTTCAGTTAGCGTATTGGGCTAAGCGGCATCTCAAAGCGCATGAAATGGAGAATAAAATGCACTATTAAACTTCTATGCTAGGGAGAACAGAGACCCGATTAGATCATTTTACATTATGGTTCATAAAAGAATTCAGCGAAACTCTATCACATTTTTTCAACTTACGTCGCTCCTATTTCCGATAGCGTATTGGGCTAAGCGGCAGCTCAAAGCGCATGAAATGGCGAGTAAAATGCAATATTAAGCTTCTAGGGTAGGGCAAACAGACACCCGATTAGATCATTTTATATTATGGTTAATTTAAGAATTCAGCAAAATTCTATAACATTTGATCAATTTACGTCGCTCCTATTCCAGATAGCGTATTGGGCTATGCGGCATCTCAAAGCACATGAAATGGCGAGTAAAATGCCCTATTAAACTTCTAGGGTAGGTCAAACAGAGACCCGATTAGATCATTTTATATTATGGTTAATTTAAGAATTCAGCAAAATTCTATCACATTTGTTCAATTTACGTCGCTCCTATTCCAGATAGCGTATTGGGCTATGCGGCATCTCAAAGCACATGAAATGGCGAGTAAAATGCCCTATTAAACTTCTAGGGTAGGTCAAACAGAGACCCGATTAGATCATTTTATATTATGGTTAATTTAAGAATTCAGCAAAATTCTATCACATTTGTTCAATTTACGTCGCTCCTATTTCAGATAGCGTACTGGGCTAGGCGGCATCTTAAAGCGCGTGGAATGGCGAGTAAAATTCACTACTCAACTTCTATGATAGGGCAATCAGAGACCCGATTAGATCATTTTATATTTTGTATAATATCAGATTTCAGGGAATTTCGATCACATTTGTTCAATTTACGTCGCCCCTATTTCAAATAGCGTATTGTGCTAAGCGGCATCTCAAAGCGCATGAAATGGCGAGTGAAATGCACTATTAGACTTCTATGGTAGGGCGAACAGAGACACGATTACATCATTTTACATTAAGGTTAATATAAGAATTCAGGGAAATTCTATCACATTTGTTCAATTTACGTCGCTCCTATTCCAGATAGCGTATTGGGCTATGCGGCAGCTTAAAGCACATGAAATGGCGAGTAAAATGCACTATCAAACTTCTATGATAGGGCAAACAGAGGCCCGATTACATCATTTTATATTACGGTCAATATAAGAATTCAGCGTAATTCTATCACATTTGTTCAACTTACGTAGCTCCTATTTCAGATACCGTACTCGGCTAGGCGGCATCATAAAGCGCGTGGAATGGCGAGTAAAATGCACTATTAAACTTCTATGATAGGGCAATCAGAGACCCGATTAGATCATTTTATATTTTGTTTAGTATAAGATTTCAGGGAAATTCTATCGCATTTGTTCAATTTACGTCGCTCCTATTTCAGATAGCGTATTCGGCTAAGCGGCATCTCAAAGCGCATGAAATGTCGAATAAAATACACTCTTAAACTTCTAGGCTAGGGCGAACAGAGACCCGATCAGATCATTTTACATTATGGTTAATAAAAGAATTCAGCGAAATTCTATCACATTTGTTCAACTTACGTCGCTCCTATTTCAGTTAGCGTATTGGGCTAAGCGGCATCTCAAAGCGCATGAAATGGAGAATAAAATGCACTATTAAACTTCTATGCTAGGGAGAACAGAGACCCGATTAGATCATTTTACATTATGGTTCATAAAAGAATTCAGCGAAACTCTATCACATTTTTTCAACTTACGTCGCTCCTATTTCCGATAGCGTATTGGGCTAAGCGGCAGCTCAAAGCGCATGAAATGGCGAGTAAAATGCAATATTAAGCTTCTAGGGTAGGGCAAACAGACACCCGATTAGATCATTTTATATTATGGTTAATTTAAGAATTCAGCAAAATTCTATAACATTTGATCAATTTACGTCGCTCCTATTCCAGATAGCGTATTGGGCTATGCGGCATCTCAAAGCACATGAAATGGCGAGTAAAATGCCCTATTAAACTTCTAGGGTAGGTCAAACAGAGACCCGATTAGATCATTTTATATTATGGTTAATTTAAGAATTCAGCAAAATTCTATCACATTTGTTCAATTTACGTCGCTCCTATTCCAGATAGCGTATTGGGCTATGCGGCATCTCAAAGCACATGAAATGGCGAGTAAAATGCCCTATTAAACTTCTAGGGTAGGTCAAACAGAGACCCGATTAGATCATTTTATATTATGGTTAATTTAAGAATTCAGCAAAATTCTATCACATTTGTTCAATTTACGTCGCTCCTATTTCAGATAGCGTACTGGGCTAGGCGGCATCTTAAAGCGCGTGGAATGGCGAGTAAAATTCACTACTCAACTTCTATGATAGGGCAATCAGAGACCCGATTAGATCATTTTATATTTTGTATAATATCAGATTTCAGGGAATTTCGATCACATTTGTTCAATTTACGTCGCTCCTAATTCAGATAGCGTATTCGGCTAAGCGGCATCTCAAAGCGCATGAAATGGCGAATGAAATGCACTATTAAACTTCTAGGATAAGGCAAACAGAGACCCGATTAGATCATTTTATATTACGGTTAATATAAGAATTCAGCGTAATTCTATCACATTTGTTCAATTTACGTCGCCCCTATTTCAAATAGCGTATTGTGCTAAGCGGCATCTCAAAGCGCATGAAATGGCGAGTGAAATGCACTATTAGACTTCTATGGTAGGGCGAACAGAGACACGATTACATCATTTTACATTAAGGTTAATATAAGAATTCAGGGAAATTCTATCACATTTGTTCAATTTACGTCGCTCCTATTCCAGATAGCGTATTGGGCTATGCGGCAGCTTAAAGCACATGAAATGGCGAGTAAAATGCACTATCAAACTTCTATGATAGGGCAAAGAGAGGCCCGATTACATCATTTTATATTACGGTCAATATAAGAATTCAGCGTAATTCTATCACATTTGTTCAACTTACGTAGCTCCTATTTCAGATACCGTACTCGGCTAGGCGGCATCATAAAGCGCGTGGAATGGCGAGTAAAATGCACTATTAAACTTCTATGATAGGGCAATCAGAGACCCGATTAGATCATTTTATATTTTGTTTAGTATAAGATTTCAGGGAAATTCTATCGCATTTGTTCAATTTACGTCGCTCCTATTTCAGATAGCGTATTCGGCTAAGCGGCATCTCAAAGCGCATGAAATGTCGAATAAAATACACTCTTAAACTTCTAGGCTAGGGCGAACAGAGACCCGATCAGATCATTTTACATTATGGTTAATAAAAGAATTCAGCGAAATTCTATCACATTTGTTCAACTTACGTCGCTCCTATTTCAGTTAGCGTATTGGGCTAAGCGGCATCTCAAAGCGCATGAAATGGAGAATAAAATGCACTATTAAACTTCTATGCTAGGGAGAACAGAGACCCGATTAGATCATTTTACATTATGGTTCATAAAAGAATTCAGCGAAACTCTATCACATTTTTTCAACTTACGTCGCTCCTATTTCCGATAGCGTATTGGGCTAAGCGGCAGCTCAAAGCGCATGAAATGGCGAGTAAAATGCAATATTAAGCTTCTAGGGTAGGGCAAACAGACACCCGATTAGATCATTTTATATTATGGTTAATTTAAGAATTCAGCAAAATTCTATCACATTTGTTCAATTTACGTCGCTCCTTTTTCAGATAGCGTATTGGGCTAAGCGGCATTTCAAAGCGCATGAAATGGCTAGTAAAATGCCCTATTAAACTTCTAGGATAAGGCAAACAGAGACCCGATTAGATCATTTTATATTACGGTTAATATAAGAATTCAGCGTAATTCTATCACATTTGTTCAATTTACGTCGCCCCTATTTCAAATAGCGTATTGTGCTAAGCGGCATCTCAAAGCGCATGAAATGGCGAGTGAAATGCACTACTAGACTTCTATGGTAGGGCGAACAGAGACACGATTACATCATTTTACATTAAGGTTAATATAAGAATTCAGGGAAATTCTATCACATTTGTTCAATTTACGTCGCTCCTATTCCAGATAGCGTATTGGGCTATGCGGCAGCTTAAAGCACATGAAATGGCGAGTAAAATGCACTATCAAACTTCTATGATAGGGCAAACAGAGGCCCGATTACATCATTTTATATTACGGTCAATATAAGAATGCAGCGTAATTCTATCACATTTGTTCAACTTACGTAGCTCCTATTTCAGATACCGTACTCGGCTAGGCGGCATAATAAAGCGCGTGGAATGGCGAGTAAAATGCACTATTAAACTTCTATGATAGGGCAATCAGAGACCCGATTAGATCATTTTATATTTTGTTTAGTATAAGATTTCAGGGAAATTCTATCGCATTTGTTCAATTTACGTCGCTCCTATTTCAGATAGCGTATTCGGCTAAGCGGCATCTCAAAGCGCATGAAATGTCGAATAAAATACACTCTTAAACTTCTAGGCTAGGGCGAACAGAGACCCGATCAGATCATTTTACATTATGGTTAATAAAAGAATTCAGCGAAATTCTATCACATTTGTTCAACTTACGTCGCTCCTATTTCAGTTAGCGTATTGGGCTAAGCGGCATCTCAAAGCGCATGAAATGGAGAATAAAATGCACTATTAAACTTCTATGCTAGGGAGAACAGAGACCCGATTAGATCATTTTACATTATGGTTCATAAAAGAATTCAGCGAAACTCTATCACATTTTTTCAACTTACGTCGCTCCTATTTCCGATAGCGTATTGGGCTAAGCGGCAGCTCAAAGCGCATGAAATGGCGAGTAAAATGCAATATTAAGCTTCTAGGGTAGGGCAAACAGACACCCGATTAGATCATTTTATATTATGGTTAATTTAAGAATTCAGCAAAATTCTATAACATTTGATCAATTTACGTCGCTCCTATTCCAGATAGCGTATTGGGCTATGCGGCATCTCAAAGCACATGAAATGGCGAGTAAAATGCACTATTAAACTTCTAGGGTAGGTCAAACAGAGACCCGATTAGATCATTTTATATTATGGTTAATTTAAGAATTCAGCAAAATTCTATCACATTTGTTCAATTTACGTCGCTCCTATTCCAGATAGCGTATTGGGCTATGCGGCATCTCAAAGCACATGAAATGGCGAGTAAAATGCCCTATTAAACTTCTAGGGTAGGTCAAACAGAGACCCGATTAGATCATTTTATATTATGGTTAATTTAAGAATTCAGCAAAATTCTATCACATTTGTTCAATTTACGTCGCTCCTATTTCAGATAGCGTACTGGGCTAGGCGGCATCTTAAAGCGCGTGGAATGGCGAGTAAAATTCACTACTCAACTTCTATGATAGGGCAATCAGAGACCCGATTAGATCATTTTATATTTTGTATAATATCAGATTTCAGGGAATTTCGATCACATTTGTTCAATTTACGTCGCCCCTATTTCAAATAGCGTATTGTGCTAAGCGGCATCTCAAAGCGCATGAAATGGCGAGTGAAATGCACTATTAGACTTCTATGGTAGGGCGAACAGAGACACGATTACATCATTTTACATTAAGGTTAATATAAGAATTCAGGGAAATTCTATCACATTTGTTCAATTTACGTCGCTCCTATTCCAGATAGCGTATTGGGCTATGCGGCAGCTTAAAGCACATGAAATGGCGAGTAAAATGCACTATCAAACTTCTATGATAGGGCAAACAGAGGCCCGATTACATCATTTTATATTACGGTCAATATAAGAATTCAGCGTAATTCTATCACATTTGTTCAACTTACGTAGCTCCTATTTCAGATACCGTACTCGGCTAGGCGGCATCATAAAGCGCGTGGAATGGCGAGTAAAATGCACTATTAAACTTCTATGATAGGGCAATCAGAGACCCGATTAGATCATTTTATATTTTGTTTAGTATAAGATTTCAGGGAAATTCTATCGCATTTGTTCAATTTACGTCGCTCCTATTTCAGATAGCGTATTCGGCTAAGCGGCATCTCAAAGCGCATGAAATGTCGAATAAAATACACTCTTAAACTTCTAGGCTAGGGCGAACAGAGACCCGATCAGATCATTTTACATTATGGTTAATAAAAGAATTCAGCGAAATTCTATCACATTTGTTCAACTTACGTCGCTCCTATTTCAGTTAGCGTATTGGGCTAAGCGGCATCTCAAAGCGCATGAAATGGAGAATAAAATGCACTATTAAACTTCTATGCTAGGGAGAACAGAGACCCGATTAGATCATTTTACATTATGGTTCATAAAAGAATTCAGCGAAACTCTATCACATTTTTTCAACTTACGTCGCTCCTATTTCCGATAGCGTATTGGGCTAAGCGGCAGCTCAAAGCGCATGAAATGGCGAGTAAAATGCAATATTAAGCTTCTAGGGTAGGGCAAACAGACACCCGATTAGATCATTTTATATTATGGTTAATTTAAGAATTCAGCAAAATTCTATAACATTTGTTCAATTTACGTCGCTCCTATTCCAGATAGCGTATTGGGCTATGCGGCATCTCAAAGCACATGAAATGGCGAGTAAAATGCCCTATTAAACTTCTAGGGTAGGTCAAACAGAGACCCGATTAGATCATTTTATATTATGGTTAATTTAAGAATTCAGCAAAATTCTATCACATTTGTTCAATTTACGTCGCTCCTATTCCAGATAGCGTATTGGGCTATGCGGCATCTCAAAGCACATGAAATGGCGAGTAAAATGCCCTATTAAACTTCTAGGGTAGGTCAAACAGAGACCCGATTAGATCATTTTATATTATGGTTAATTTAAGAATTCAGCAAAATTCTATCACATTTGTTCAATTTACGTCGCTCCTATTTCAGATAGCGTACTGGGCTAGGCGGCATCTTAAAGCGCGTGGAATGGCGAGTAAAATTCACTACTCAACTTCTATGATAGGGCAATCAGAGACCCGATTAGATCATTTTATATTTTGTATAATATCAGATTTCAGGGAATTTCGATCACATTTGTTCAATTTACGTCGCTCCTAATTCAGATAGCGTATTCGGCTAAGCGGCATCTCAAAGCGCATGAAATGGCGAATGAAATGCACTATTAAACTTCTAGGATAAGGCAAACAGAGACCCGATTAGATCATTTTATATTACGGTTAATATAAGAATTCAGCGTAATTCTATCACATTTGTTCAATTTACGTCGCCCCTATTTCAAATAGCGTATTGTGCTAAGCGGCATCTCAAAGCGCATGAAATGGCGAGTGAAATGCACTATTAGACTTCTATGGTAGGGCGAACAGAGACACGATTACATCATTTTACATTAAGGTTAATATAAGAATTCAGGGAAATTCTATCACATTTGTTCAATTTACGTCGCTCCTATTCCAGATAGCGTATTGGGCTATGCGGCAGCTTAAAGCACATGAAATGGCGAGTAAAATGCACTATCAAACTTCTATGATAGGGCAAAGAGAGGCCCGATTTACATCATTTTATATTACGGTCAATATAAGAATTCAGCGTAATTCTATCACATTTGTTCAACTTACGTAGCTCCTATTTCAGATACCGTACTCGGCTAGGCGGCATCATAAAGCGCGTGGAATGGCGAGTAAAATGCACTATTAAACTTCTATGATAGGGCAATCAGAGACCCGATTAGATCATTTTATATTTTGTTTAGTATAAGATTTCAGGGAAATTCTATCGCATTTGTTCAATTTACGTCGCTCCTATTTCAGATAGCGTATTCGGCTAAGCGGCATCTCAAAGCGCATGAAATGTCGAATAAAATACACTCTTAAACTTCTAGGCTAGGGCGAACAGAGACCCCGATCAGATCATTTTACATTATGGTTAATAAAAGAATTCAGCGAAATTCTATCACATTTGTTCAACTTACGTCGCTCCTATTTCAGTTAGCGTATTGGGCTAAGCGGCATCTCAAAGCGCATGAAATGGAGAATAAAATGCACTATTACAACTTCCTATGCTAGGGAGAACAGAGACCCGATTAGATCATTTTACATTATGGTTCATCAAAAGAATTCAGCGAAACTCTATCACATTTTTTCAACTTACGTCGCTCCTATTTCCGATAGCGTATTGGGCTAAGCGGCAGCTCAAAGCGCATGAAATGGCGAGTAAAATGCAATATTAAGCTTCTAGGGTAGGGCAAACAGACACCCGATTAGATCATTTTATATTATGGTTAATTTAAGAATTCAGCAAAATTCTATCACATTTGTTCAATTTACGTCGCTCCTTTTTCAGATAGCGTATTGGGCTAAGCGGCATTTCAAAGCGCATGAAATGGCTAGTAAAATGCCCTATTAAACTTCTAGGATAAGGCAAACAGAGACCCGATTAGATCATTTTATATTACGGTAAATATAAGAATACGGCGTAATTCTATCACATTTGTTCAATTTACGTCGCTGCTATTCCAGATAGCTTATTGTGCTTAGCGGCATCTCAAAGCGCATGAAATGGCGAGTGAAATGCACTATTAAACTTCTAAGGTAGGGCAAACAGAGACCCGATTAGATCATTTCATATTATGGTTAATTTAAGAATTCAGCGAAATTTTATCACATTTGTTCAATTTACGTCGCTCCTATTTCAGATAGCGTACTGGGCTAGGCGGCGTCTTAAATCGCGTGGAATGGCGAGTAGAATGCACTATTAAACTTCTAGGCTAGGGCGAACAGAGACCAGATTAGATCATTTTATATTCTGGTTAATAAAATAATTCAGCGAAATTCTATCACATTTGTTCAACTTTCGTCGCTCATATTTCAGATAGCGTATTGGGCTAAGCGGCATCTGAAGGCGCATGAAATGGCGAGTAAAATGCACTATGAAACTTCTAGGGTAGGGGAAACAGATACCCGATTAAATCATTTTATATTATGGTTAATTCAAGATGTCAGCAAAATTTTATCACATTTGTTCACTTTACGTCGCTCCTATTTCAGATAGCGTATTGGGCAAAGCGGCATCTCAAAGCGTATGAAATGGCGAATAAAATGCACTATTAAAGTTCTAGGCTAGGGCGAACAGAGATCCGATTAGATCATTTTACATTATGGTTAATAAATGAATTCAGCGAAATTCTATCACATTTGTTCAACGTATATCGCTCCTATTTCAGATAGCGTATTAGGCTAAGCGGCAACTCAAAGCGCATGAAATGACGAGTAAAAGGCACTATTAAAGTTCTAGGGTAGGGCAAACAGAGACCCGATTAGAACATTTTATATTATGGTTAATTTAAGAATTGAGCGAAATTCTATCACATTTGTTCAACTTACGTCGCTCCTAATTTAGATAGCGTACTCGGGCTAGGCGGCATCTTAAAGCGCGTGGAATGGCGAGTAAAATGCACTGCCTAAACCACTTCTATGATAGGGCAATCAGAGACCCGATTAGATCATTTTATGTTTTCTTTAATATAAGATTTCAGGGAAATTCTATCACATTTGTTTAATTTACGTCGCTCCTATTTCAGATAGCGTATTGGGCGAAGCCGCATCTCAAAGCGCATGAAATCGCGACTAAAATGCACTATAAACTTCTACGGTAGGCAAGCAGAGACCCGATTAGATCATTTTATATTATGGTTAATTTAAGAATTCAGCAAAATTCTATCACATTCGTTCAATTTAGGTTGCTCCTATTTCAGATAGCGTACTGGGATAGGCGGCATCTTAAAGCGCGTGGAATGCCGAGTAAAATCCACTATTAAACTTCTAGGCTAGGACGAACAGAGACCAGATTAGATCATTTTACATTCTGGTTAATAAAATAAATCAGCGAAATTCTATCACATTTGTTCAACTTTCGTCGCTCATATTTCAGATAGCGTATTGGGCTAAGCGGCATCTCAAAGCGCATGAAATGGCGAGTAAAATGCACTATTAAACTTCTAGGGTAGGGCAATCAGTGACCCGATTAGATCATTTTATATTATAGTTAATTTAAGAATTCAGCGAAATTCTATCACATTTGTTCAATTTATGTCGCTCCTATTTCAGATAGCGTATTGGGCTAAGCGGCATCTCAAAGCGCATGAAATGGCGAGTAAAATGCAATACTAAACTTCTAGGATAAGGCAAACAGAGACCCGATTAGATCATTTTATATTACGGTTAATATAAGAATTCAGCGTAATTCTATCACATTTGTTCAACTTACGTGGCTCCTAATTTAGGTAGCGTACTGGGATAGGCGGCATCTTAAAGCGCGTGGAATGGCGAGTAAAATGCACTGCTAAACTTCTATGATAGGGCAATCAGAGACCCGATTAGATCATTTTATATTTTGTTTAATATAAGATTTCAGGGAAATTCTATCACATTTGTTCAATTTACGTCGCTCCTATTTCAGATAGCGTATTGGGCTAAGCGGCATCTCAAGGCGCATGAATGGCGAATAAAATGCGCTATTAAACTTCTAGGCTAGGGCGAACAGAGACCCGATTAGATCATTTTACATTAAGGTTAATATAAGAATTCACGGAAATTCTATCACATTTGTTCAATTTACGTCGCTCCTATTTCAGATAGCGTATTGGGCTAAGCGGCATTTCAAAGTGCATGAAATGGCGAGTAAAATGCACTATTAAACTTCTGGGATAAGGCAAACAGAGACCCGATTAGATCATTTTATATTACGGTTAATATAAGAATTCAGCGTAATTCTATGACATTTGTTCATCTTACGTCGCTCCTATTTCAGATAGCGTACTGGGCTAGGCGGCATCTTAAGGCGCGTGGAAGGGCGAGTAAAATGCAATACGTAAACTTCTATGATACAGTAATCAGAGACCCGATTACATCATTTTATATTTTGTTTAATATAAGATTTCAGGGAAATTCTATCACATTTGTTCAATTTACGTCGCTCCTATTTCAGATAGCGTATTGGGCTAAGCGGCATCTCAAAGCGCATGAAATTGGCGAATAAAATGCACTATTAAACTTCTAGGCTAGGGCGAACAGAGACCCGATTAGATCATTTTACATTATGGTAATAAAAGAATTCAGCGAAATTCTATCACATTTGTTCAACTTACGTCGCTCCTATTTCAGACAGCGTACTGTGCTAGGCGCCATCTTAAAGCGCGTGGAATGGCGAGTAAAATGCACAGCTCAACTTTTATGATAGGGCAATCAGAGACCCGATTAGCTCATTTTATATTATGTTTAATATAAGATTTCATGGAAATTCTATCACATTTGTTCAATTTACGTCGCTCCTATTTCAGATAGCTTATTGGGCTAAGCGGCATGTCAAAGCGCATGAAATGACGAGTGAAATGCACTGTTAAACTTCTATGATATTGCAATCAGAGACCCGATTAGATCATTTTATATTTTGTTTAATATAAGATTTCAGGGAAATTCTATCACATTTGTTCAATTTACGTCGCTCCCTATTTCAGATAGCTTATTGGGCTAAGCGGCATCTGAAGGCGCATGAAAATGGCGAGTAAAATGCACTATTAAACTTCTAGGGTAGGGCAAACAGAGACCCGATGAGATTATTTTATATTATGGTTAATTTGAGATGTCAGCAAAATTTTATCACATTTGTTCAATTTACGTCGCTCCTATTTCAGATAGCGTACTGGGCTAGGCGCCATCTTAAAGCGCGTGGAATGGCGTGTAATATGCACTACTAAACTTCTATGATAGGGCAATCAGAGACCCGATTAGATCATTTTATGTTTTGGTTAATATAAGAATTCAGCGAAATTCTATCACATTTGTTCAATTTACGTCGCTCCTATTACAGATAACTTATTGTGCTTAGCGGCATCTCAAAGCGCATGAAGTGACGAGTGAAATGCACTATTAAACTTCTAGGGTCGTGCAAACAGAGACCCGATTAGATCATTTTACATTATGGTTAATGTAAGAATTCAGCGTAACTCTATCACATTTGTTCAACTTACGTCGCTCCTATTTCAGATAGCGTACTGGGCTAGGCGGCATCTTACAGCGCGTGGAATGGCGAGTAAAATGCACTACTAAACTTCTATGACAGGGCAATCAGAGACCCGATTAGATCATTTTTTATTTTTGGTTAATATAAGAATTCAGCGAAATTCTATCACATTTGTTCAATTTACGTCGCTCCTATTACAGATAGCTTATTGTGCTTAGCGGCATCTCAAAGCGCATGAAGTGACGAGTGAAATGCACTATTAAACTTCTAGGGTAGGGCAAACAGAGACCCGATTATATCATTTTACATTATGGTTAATGTAAGAATTCAGCGAAATTCTATCACATTTGTTCAATTTACGTCGCTCCTATTTCAGATAGCTTATTGGGCTTAGCGGCATCTCAAAGCGCATGAAGTGCCGAGTGAAATGCACTATTAAACTTCTATGGTAGGGCGAACAGAGACCCGATTAGATCATTTTACATTAAGGTTAATATATGAATTCACGGAAATTCTATCACATTTGTTGAATTTACGTCGCTCCTATTTCAGATAGCGTATTGGGCTAAGCGGCATTTCAAAGCGCATGAAATGGCGAGTAAACTGCACTATTAAACTTCTCGGATAAGGCAAACAGAGACCCGATTAGATGATTTTATATTACGGTTAATATAAGAATTCAGCGTAATTCTATCACATTTGTTCATCTTACGTCGCTCCTATTTCAGATAGCGTACTGGGCTAGGCGGCATCTTAAAGCGCGTGGAAGGGCGAGTAAATGCACTACTATACTTCTATGATACAGTAATCAGGGATCCGATTACATCATTTTATATTTTGTTTAATATAAGATTTCGGGGAAATTCTATCACATTTGATTAATTTACGTCGCTCCTATTTCAGATAGCGTATTGGGCTAAGCGGCATCTCAAAGCGCATGAATGGCGAATAAAATGCACTATTAAACTTCTAGGCTAGGGCGAACAGAGACCCGATTAGATCATTTTACATTATGGTTAATAAAAGAATTCAGCGAAAATTCTATCACATTTGTTCAACTTACGTCGCTCCTATTTCAGATAGCGTACTGGGCTAGGCGCCATCTTAAAGCGCGTGGAATGGCGAGTAAAATGCACAGCTCAACTTTTATGATAGGGCAATCAGAGACCCGATTAGCTCATTTTATATTTTGTTTAATATAAGATTTCATGGAAATTCTATCACATTTGTTCAATTTACGTCGCTCCTATTTCAGATAGCTTATTGGGCTAAGCGGCATGTCAAAGCGCATGAAATGACGAGTGAAATGCACTGTTAAACTTCTATGATATTGCAATCAGAGACCCGATTAGATCATTTTATATTTTGTTTAATATAAGATTTCAGGGAAATTCTATCACATTTGTTCAATTTACGTCGCTCCTATTTCAGATAGCTTATTGGGCGAAGCGGCATCTGAAGGCGCATGAAATGGCGAGTAAAAGTGCACTATTAAACTTCTAGGGTAGGGCAAACAGAGAACCGATTATATCATTTTACATTATGGTTAATGTAAGAATTCAGCGAAATTCTATCACATTTGTTCAATTTACGTCGCTCCTATTTCAGATAGCTTATTGGGCTTAGCGGCATCTCAAAGCGCATGAAGTGCCGAGTGAAATGCACTATTAAACTTCTAGGGTAGGGCAAACAGAGACCCGATTAGATCATTTTATATTATGGTTAATTTAAGAATTCAGCAAAATTCTATCACCCATTTGTTCAACTTACGTCGCTCCTATTTCAGATAGCGTACTGGGCTAGGCGCCATCTTAAAGCGCATGAAATGACGAGTGAAATGCACTGTTAAACTTCTATGATATTGCAATCAGAGACCCGATTAGATCATTTTATATTTTGTTTAATATAAGATTTCAGGGGAATTCTATCACATTTGTTCAATTTACGTCGCTCCTATTTCAGATAGCTTATTGGGCTAAGCGGCATCTGAAGGCGCATGAAATGGCGAGTAAAACGCACTATTAAACTTCTAGGCTAGGGCAAACAGAGACCCGATTAGATCATTTTACATTATGGTTAATAAAAGAATTCAGCGAAATTCTGTCACATTTGTTCAACTTACGTCGCTCCTATTTCAGATAGCGTACTGGGCTAGGCGCCATCTTAAAGCGCGTGGAATGGCGAGTAAAATGCACAGCTCAACTTTTATGATAGGGCAATCAGAGACCCGATTAGCTCATTTTATATTTTGTTTAATATAAGATTTCATGGAAATTCTATCACATTTGTTCAATTTACGTCGCTCCTATTTCAGATAGCTTATTGTGCTAAGCGGCATGTCAAAGCGCATGAAATGACGAGTGAAATGCACTGTTAAACTTCTATGATATTGCATCAGAGACCCGATTAGATCATTTTATATTTTGTTTAATATAAGATTTCAGGGAAATTCTATCACATTTGTTCAATTTACGTCGCTCCTATTTCAGATAGCGTATTGGGCGAAGCGGCATCTGAAGGCGCATGAAATGGCGAGTAAAATGCACTATTAAACTTCTAGGGTAGGGCAAACAGAGAACCGATTATATCATTTTACATTATGGTTAATGTAAGAATTCAGCGAAATTCTATCACATTTGTTCAATTTACGTCGCTCCTATTTCAGATAGCTTATTGGGCTTAGCGGCATCTCAAAGCGCATGAAGTGCCGAGTGAAATGCACTATTAAACTTCTAGGGTAGGGCAAACAGAGACCCGATTAGATCATTTTATATTATGGTTAATTTAAGAATTCAGCAAAATTCTATCACATTTGTTCAACTTACGTCGCTCCTATTTCAGATAGCGTACTGGGCTAGGCGCCATCTTAAAGCGCATGAAATGACGAGTGAAATGCACTGTTAAACTTCTATGATATTGCAATCAGAGACCCGATTAGATCATTTTATATTTTGTTTAATATAAGATTTCAGGGGAATTCTATCACATTTGTTCAATTTACGTCGCTCCTATTTCAGATAGCTTATTGGGCTAAGCGGCATCTGAAGGCGCATGAAATGGCGAGTAAAACGCACTATTAAACTTCTAGGGTAGGGCAAACAGAGACCCGATGAGATCATTTTATATTATGGTTAATTTAAGATGTCAGCAAAATTTTATCACATTTGTTCAATTTACGTCGCTCCTATTTCAGATAGCGTACTGGGCTAGGGGGCATCTTAAAGCGCGTGGAATGGCGTGTAATATGCACTACTAAACTTCTATGATAGGGCAATCAGAGACCCGATTAGATCATTTTATATTTTCGTTAATATAAGAATTCAGCGAAATTCTATCACATTTGTTAAATTTACGTCGCTCCTATTACAGATAGCTTATTGTGCTTAGCGGCATCTCAAAGCGCATGAAATGACGTGTAAAATGCACTATTAAACTTCTAGGGTAGGGCAAACAGAGACCCGATTAGATCATTTTATATTATGGTTAATTTAAGAATTCCGCAAAATTCTATCACATTCGTTCAATTTAGGTCGCTCCTATTTCAGATAGCGTACTGGGATAGGCGGCATCTTAAAGCGCGTGGAATGCAGAGTAAAATCCACTATTAAACTTCTAGGCTAGGGCGAACAGAGACCAGATTAGATCATTTTACATTCTGGTTAATAAAATAATTCAGCGAAATTCTATCACATTTGTTCAACTTTCGTCGCTCATATTTCAGATAGCGTATTGGGCTAAGCGGCCCCTCAAAGCGCATGACATGGCGAGTAAAATGCACTATTAAACTTCTAGGGTAGGGCAATCAGTGACCCGATTAGATCATTTTATATTATAGTTAATTTAAGAATTCAGCAAAATTCTATCACATTTGTTCAATTTACGTCGCTCTTATTTCAGATAGCGCATTGGGCTAAGCGGCATCTCAAAGCGCATGAAATGGCGAGTACAATGCACTATTAAACTTCTAGGGTAGGGCAAACAGAGACCCGATTAGATCATTTTATATTAAGGTTACTTTAAGAATTCAGCGAAATTCTATCACATTTGTTCAATTTACGTCGCTCCTATTTCAAATAGCGTATTGGGCTAAGCGGCATCACAAAGCGCATGAAATGGCGAGTGAAATGCACCATTAGACTTCTATGGTAGGGCGAACAGAGACCCGTTTAGATCATTTTACATTAAGGTTAATATAAGGATTCACGGATATTCTATCACATTTGTTCAATTTACGTCGCTCCTATTTCAGACAGCGTACTGGGCTAGGCGGCATCTTAAAGCGTGTGGAATGGCGAGTAAAATACACTATTAACCTTCTATGATAGGGCAATCAGAGACCCGATTAGATCATTTTATATTTTGTTTAATATAAGATTTCACGGAAATTCTATCACATTTGTTCAATTTACGTCGCTCCTATTTCAGATAGCGTATTGGGCTATACGGCATCTCAAAGCGCATGAAATGGCGAGTAAAATGCACTATTAAACTTCTAGGGTAGGGCAAACAGAGACCCGATGAGATCATTTTATATTATGGTTAATTTAAGAATTCAGGGAAATTCTATCACATTTGTTCAATTTACGTCGCTCCTATTTCAGATAGCGTATTGGGCTAAGCGGCATCACAAAGCGCATGAAATGGCGAACAAAACGCACTATTAAAGTTCTAGGCTCGGGCGAACAGAGATCCGATTAGATCATTTTACAATATGGTTAATAAAAGAATTCAGCGAAATTCTATCACATTTGTTCAACTTATATCGCTCCAATTTCAGATAGCGTATTAGGCTAAGCGGCATCTCAAAGCGCATGAAATGACGAGTAAAATGCACTATTAAAGTTCTAGGGTAGGGCAAACAGAGACCCGATTAGATCATTTTATATTATGGTTAATTTAAGAATCGAGCGAAATTCTATCACATTCGTGCAATTTACGTCGCTCCTATTTCATATAGCGTATTGGGCAAAGCGGCATCTCAAAGCGCATGAAATGACGAGTAAAATGCACTATTAAACTTCTAGGGTAGGGCAAGCAGAGACCCGATTAGATCATTTTATATTATGGTTAATTTAAGAATTCAGCAAAATTCTATCACATTCGTTCAATTTAGGTCGCTCCTATTTCAGATAGCGTATTGGGCTAAGCGGCATCTCAAAGCGCATGAAATGGCGAGTGAAATGCACTATAAGACTTCTATGGTAGGGCGCACAGAGACCAGATTAGATCATTTTACATTCTGGTTAATAAAATAATTCAGCGAAATTCTATCACATTTGTTCAACTTTCATCGCTCCTATTTCAGATAGCGTATTGAGCTAAGCGGCATCTCGAAGCGCATGAAATGGCGAGTATAATGCACTATTAAACTTCTAGGATAAGGGAAACAGATACCCGATTAGATCATTTTATATTACGGTTAATATAAGAATGCAGCGTAATTCTATCACATTTGTTCAAGTTACGTCGCTCCTATTTCAGATAGCGTACTGGGCTAGGTGGCGTCTTAAAGCACGTGGAATGGCGAGTAAAATGCACTACTAATCTTCTATGATAGGGCAATCAGAGACCCGATTAGATCATTTTATATTTTATTTAATATAAGATTTCAGGGAAATTCTATCACATTTGTTCAATTTACGTCGCTCCTATTTCAGATAGCGTATTGGGCTAAGCGGCAAGTGAAAGCGCATGAAATGACGAGTGAAATGCACTATTAAACTTCTAGGGTAGGGCGAACGGAGACCCGATTAGATCATTTTAAATTAGGGTTAATATAAGAATTCAGGGAAATTCTATCACATTTGTTCAATTTACGTCGCTCCTATTTCACATAGCGTATTGGGCTACGCGGCATCTCAAAGCGCATGAAATGGCGAATAAACTGCACTATTAAACTTCTAGGCTAGGGCGAACAGAGACCCGATTAGATCATTTTACATTCTGGTTAATAAAATAATTCAGCGAAATTCTGTCACATTTGTTCAACTTTCGTTGCTCCTATTTCAGTTAGCGTATTGGGCTAACCGGCATCTCAAAGCGCATGAAATGGCGAATAAAATGGACTATTAAACTTCTAGGATAGGGCAAACAGAGACCCGATTAGATCATTTTATATTACGGTTAATATAAGAATTCAGCGTAATTCTATCACATTTCTTCAATTTACGTCGCTCCTATTTCAGATAGCGTATTGGGCTAAGCGGCATCTCAAAGCGCATGGAATGGCGTGTAAAATGCACGATTAAACTTCTAGGGTAGTGCAAACAGAGACCCGATTAGATCATTTTATACTTTGGTTAATATAAGAATTCAGCGAAATTCTATCACATTTGTTCAATTTACGTCGCTCCTATTTCAGACAGCTTATTGGGCTTAGCGGCATCTCAAATCGCATGAAATGGCGAACAAAATGCACTATTAAACTTCTAGGCTAGGGCGAACAGAGACCAGATTAGATCATTTTATATTTTGGTTAATATAAGAATTCTGCGAAATTCTATCACATTTGTTCAAGTTACGTCGCTCCTATTTCAGATAGCGTACTGGGCTAGGCGGCATCTTAAAGCGCGTGGAATGGCGAGTAAAATGCACTATTAAACTTCTATGATAGGGCAATCAGAGACCCGATTAGATCGTTTTATATTTTGGTTAATATAAGAATTCAACGAAATTCTATCACATTTGTAAAATTTACGTCGCTCCTATTACAGATAGCTTATTGGGCTTAGCGGCATCTCAAAGCGCATGAAATGACGAGTGAAATGCACTATTAAACTTCTAGGGTAGGGCGAACAGAGACCCGATTGGATCATTTTACATTAAGGTTTATATAAGAATTCACGGAAATTCTATCACATTTGTTCAATATACGTCGCTCCTATTTCAGATAGCGTATTGGGCTAAGCGGTCCGTCAAAGCGCATGAAATGATGCGTAAAATGCGCTATTAAACTTCTAGGATAAGGCAAACGGAGACCTGATTAGTTCATTTTATATTACGGTTAATATAAGAATTCAGCGTAATTCTATCACATTTGTTCATCTTACGTCGCTCCTATTTCAGATAGCCTACTGACCTTGGCGGCATCTTAAAGCGCGTGGAAGGGCGAGTAAAATGCACTACTGAACTTCTATGATAGAGCAATCAGAGACCCGATTAGATCATTTTATATTTTGTTTAATATAAGATTTCAGGGAAATTCTATCACATTTGTTCAATTTACGTCGCTCCTATTTCAGATAGCGTATTGGGCTAACCGGCATCACAAAGCACATGAAATGGCGAACAAAATGCACTATTAAACTTCTAGGCTATGGCGAACAGAGATCAGATTAGATCATTTTATATTTTGGTTAACATAAGAATTCTGCGAAATTCTATCACATTTGTTCAATTTACGTCGCTCCTATTTCAGATAGCTTATTGGGCTTAGCGGCATCTCAAAGCGAATGAAGTGACGAGTGAAATGCACTATTAAACTTCTAGGGTAGGGCAAGCAGAGACCCGATTAGATCATTTTATATTATGGTTAATTTAAGAATTCAGCGAAATTCTATCACATTTGTCCCATTTACGTCGCTCCAATTTCAGATAGCGTATTGGGCTAAGCGGCATCTCAAAGCGCATGAAATGGCGAATAAAATGCACTATTAAACTTCTAGGCTAGGGCGAACAGAGACCCGAGCAGATCATTTTACATTATGGTTAGTAAAAGAATTCAGCGTAATTCTATCACATTTGTTCAACTTACGTCGCTCCTATTTCAGATAGCGTACCGGGCTAGGCGGCACCTTAAAGCACGTGGAATGACGAGTAAAATGCGCTACTAAACTTCTATGATAGGGCAATCAGAGACCCGATTAGATCATTTTATATTTTGTTTAATATAAGATTTCACGGAAATTCTATCACATTTGTTCAATTTACGTCGCTCCTATTTCAGATAGCGTATTGGGCTATGCGGCATCTCAAAGCGCATGAAATGGCGAGTAAAATGCACTATTAAACTTCTAGGGTAGGGCAAACAGAGACCTGATGAGATCATTTTATATTATGGTTAATTTATGAATTCAGGGGAATTCTATCACATTTGTTCAATTTACGTCGCTCCTATTTCAGATAGCGTATTGGGCTAACCGGCATCTCAACGCGCATGAAATGGCAAATAAAATGGACTATTAAACTTCTAGGGTAGGGCAAACGGAGACCCGATTAGTTCATTTTATATTAGGGTTAATATAAGAATTCAGCGTAATTCTATCACATTTGTTCATCTTACGTCGCTCCTATTTCAGATAGCCTACTGTGCTAGGCGGCATCTTAAAGCGCGTGGAAGGGCGAGTAAAATGCACTACTAAACTTCTATGATAGAGCAATCAGAGACCCGATTAGATCATTTTATATTTTGTTCAATATAAGATTTCAGGGAAAATCTATCACATTTGTTCAATTTACGTCGCTCCTATTTCAGATAGCGTATTGGGCTAACCGGCATCTCAACGCGCATGAAATGGCGAATAAAATGGACTATTAAACTTCTAGGGTAGGGCAAACGGAGACCCGATTAGATCATTTTATATTACGGTTCATATAAGAATTCAGCGTAATTCTATCACATGTCTTCAAATTACGTCGCTCCTATTTCAGATAGCGTACTGGGCTGGCCGGCATCTCAAGGCGCATGAAATGGCGAGTGAAATGCACTATTAGACTTCTATGGTAGGGCGAACAGAGACGCGATTGGATCATTTTACATTAAGGTTAATATAAGAATTCACGGAAATTCTATCACATTTGTTCAATTTACGTCGCTCGTATTCCAGATAGCGTATTGGGCTAAGCGGCATCTCAAAGCGCATGAAATGGCGAGTAAAATGCGCTATTAAACTTCTAGGATAAGGCAAACAGAGACCCGAATAGATCATTTTATATTACGGTTAATATAAGAATTCAGCGTAATTCTATCACATTTGTTCAAGTTACGACGCTCCTATTTCAGATAGGGTACTGGGCTAGGCGGCATCTCAAAGCGCATGAAATGGCGAGTGAAATGCACTATAAGACTTCTATGGTAGGGAGAACAGAGACCAGATTAGATCATTTTACATTCTGGTTAATAAAATAATTCAGCGAAATTCTATCACATATGTTCAACTTTCGTCGCTCGTATTTCAGATAGCGTATTGAGCTAAGCGGCATCTCGAAGCGCATGAAATGGCGAGTATAATGCACTATTAAACTTCTAGGATAAGGCAAACAGATACCCGATTAGATCATTTTATATTACGGTTAATATAAGAATACAGCAAAATTCTATCACATTTGTTCAACTTACGTCGCTCCTATTTCAGATAGCGTACCGGGCTAGGCGGCACCTTAAAGCACGTGGAATGACGAGTAAAACGCACTACTAAACTTCTATGATAGGGCAATCAGAGACCCGATTAGATCATTTTATATTTTGTTTAATATAAGATTTCACGGAAATTCTATCACATTTGTTCAATTTACGTCGCTCCTATTTCAGATAGCGTATTGGGCTATGCGGCATCTCAAAGCGCATGAAATGGCGAGTAAAATGCACTATTAAACTTCTAGGGTAGGGCAAACAGAGACCTGATGAGATCATTTTATATTATGGTTAATTTATGAATTCAGGGGAATTCTATCACATTTGTTCAATTTACGTCGCTCCTATTTCAGATAGCGTATTGGGCTAAGCGGCCTCTAAAAGCGCATGAAATGGCGAGTAAAATGCGCTATTAAACTTCTAGGATAAGGCAAACGGAGACCCGATTAGTTCATTTTATATTAGGGTTAATATAAGAATTCAGCGTAATTCTATCACATTTGTTCATCTTACGTCGCTCCTATTTCAGATAGCCTACTGTGCTAGGCGGCATCTTAAAGCGCGTGGAAGGGCGAGTAAAATGCACTACTAAACTTCTATGATAGAGCAATCAGAGACCCGATTAGATCATTTTATATTTTGTTCAATATAAGATTTCAGGGAAAATCTATCACATTTGTTCAATTTACGTCGCTCCTATTTCAGATAGCGTATTGGGCTAACCGGCATCTCAACGCGCATGAAATGGCGAATAAAATGGACTATTAAACTTCTAGGGTAGGGCAAACGGAGACCCGATTAGATCATTTTATATTACGGTTCATATAAGAATTCAGCGTAATTCTATCACATTTCTTCAAATTACGTCGCTCCTATTTCAGATAGTGTACTGGGCTGGCCGGCATCTTAAAGCGCGTGGAATGGCGAGTAAAATGCACTATTAAACTTCTATGATAGGGCAATCAGTGACCCGATTAGATCATTTTATATTATCGTTAATTTAAGAATTCAGCGAAATTCTATCACATTTGTTCAATTTACGTCGCTCCTATTTCAGATAGCGTATTGGGCTAAGCGGCATCTCAAAGCGCATGAAATGGCGAGCAAAATACACTATTAAACTTCTAGGGTAGGGCAAACAGAGACCCGATTAGATCATTTTGTACTATGGTTAATTTAAGAATTCTGCAAAATTCTATCACGTTTGTTCAATTTACGTCGCTCCTATTGCAGATAGCGTATTGGGTTAAGCGGCACCTCAAAGCGCATGAAATTGCGAGTAAAATGCACTATTAAACTTCCAGGCTAGGGCGAACAGAGACCCGATTAGATCATTTTACATTCTGGTTAATAAAATAATTCAGCGAAATTCTATCACATTTGTTCAACTTTCGTTGCTCCTATTTCAGATAGCGTATTGGGTTAAGCGGCATCTCAAAGCGCATGAAATGGCGAGTACAATGCACTATTAAACTTCTAGGGTAGGGCAAACAGAGACCCGATTAGATCATTTTATATTATGGTTAATTTAAGAATTCAGCAAAATTCTATCACATTTGTTCAATTTACGTCGCTCCTATTTCGGATAGCGTACTGTGCTAGGCGGCATCTTAAAGCGCGTGGAATGGCGAGTAAAATGCACTATTAAACTTCTATGATAGGGCAATCAGTGACCTGATTAGATCATTTTATATTATAGTTAATTTAAGAATTCAGCGAAATTCTATCACATTTGTTCAATTTACGTCGCTCCTATTTCAGATAGCGTATTGGGCTATGCGGCATCTCAAAGCGCATGAAATGGCGAGTAAAATGCACTGTTAAACTTCAATGATAGGGCAGTCAGAGACCCGGTTAGATCATTTTATATTTTGTTTAATTTAAGAATTCAGCAAGATTCTATCACATTTGTGAATTTACGTCGCTCCTATTTCAGATAGCGTACTGGGCTAGGCGGCATCTTAAAGCGCGTGGAATGGCGAGTAAAATGCACTATTAAACTTCTATGATAGGGCAGTCAGAGACCCGATTAGATCATTTTATATTTTGTTTAATATAAGATTTCAGGGAAATCCTATCACATTTGTTCTATTTACGTCGCTCCTATTTCAGTTAGCGTATTCGGCTAACCGGCATCTCAAAGCGCATGAAATGGCGAATAAAATGGACTATTAAACTTCTAGGGTAGGGCAAACAGAGACCCGATTAGATCATTTTATATTACGGTTAATATAAGAATTCAGCGTAATTCTATCACATTTCTTCAAATTACGTCGCTCCTATTTCAGATAGCGTACTGGCCTGGCCGGCATCTTAAAGCGCATGGAATGGCGAGTAAAATGCACTATTAAACTTCTATGATAGGGCAATCAGTGACCTGATTAGATCATTTTATATTATAGTTAATTTAAGAATTCAGCGAAATTCTATCACATTTGTTCAATTTACGTCGCTCCTATTTCAGATAGCGTATTGGGCTAAGCGGCATCTCAAAGCGCATAAAATGGCGAGCAAAATGCAATACTAAACTTCTAGGATAATGCAAACAGAGACCCGATTAGATCATTTTATATTTTTGTTAATATAAGAATTCAGCGAAATTCTATCACATTTGTTGAATTTACGTCGCTCATATTTCCGATAGCGTATTGGGCTAAGCGGCATCTCAAAGCGCATGAAATGGCGAGTAAAATGCACTATTAAACTTCTAGGGTAGGGCAATCAGTGACCCGATTAGATCATTTTATATTATAGTTAATTTAAGAATTCAGCGATATTCTATCACATTTGTTGAATTTACGTCGCTCCTATTTCAGATAGCGTATTGGGCTAAGCGGCATCTCAAAGCGCATGAAATGGCGAGCAAAATGCACTATTAAACTTCTAGGGTAGGGCAAACAGAGACCCGATTAGATCATTTTGTACTATGGTTAATTTAAGAATTCAGCAAAATTCTATCACGTTTGTTCAATTTACGTCGCTCCTATTGCAGATAGCGTGTTGGGTTAAGCGGCGTCTCGAAGCGCATGAAATGGCGAGAATAATGCACTATTAAACTTCTAGGATAAGGCAAACAGATACCCGATTAGATCATTTTATATTATGGTTAATATAAGAATTCAGCGAAATTCTATCACATTTGTTCAATTTACGTCGCTCATATTTCAGATAGCGTACTGGGCTAAGCGGCATCTCAAAGCGCATGAAATGGCAAGTAAAATGCACTATTAAACTTCTAGGGTAGGGCAATCAGTGACCCGATGAGATCATTTGATATTATAGTTAATCTAAGAATTCAGCGAAATTCTATCACATTTGTTCAATTTACGTCGCTCCTATTTCAGATAGCGTATTGGGCTATGCGGCATCTCAAAGCGCATGAAATGGCGAGTAAAATGCACTGTTAAACTTCAATGATAGGGCAGTCAGAGACCCGGTTAGATCATTTTATATTATGGTTAATTTAAGAATTGAGCGAAATTCTATCACATTTGTTCAAGTTACGTCGCTCCTATTTCAGATAGCGTACTGGGCTAGGCGGCATCTTAAAGCGCGTGGAATGGCGAGTAAAATGCACTACTAATCTTCTATGATAGGGCAATCAGAGACCAGATTAGATCATTTTATATTCTGTTTAATATAAGATTTCAGGGAAATTTTATCACATTTGTTCAATTTACGTCGCTCCTATTTCAGATAGCGTATTGGGCTAAGCGGCATCTCAAAGCGCATGAAATGACGAGTGAAATGCACTATTAAACTTCTATGGTAGGGCGAACAGAGACCAGATTAGATCATTTTACATTCTGGTTAATAAAATAATTCAGCGAAATTCTATCACATATGTTCAACTTTCGTCGCTCGTATTTCAGATAGCGTATTGAGCTAAGCGGCATCTCGAAGCGCATGAAATGGCGAGTATAATGCACTATTAAACTTCTAGGATAAGGCAAACAGATACCCGATTAGATCATTTTATATTACGGTTAATATAAGAATACAGCAAAATTCTATCACATTTGTTCAACTTACGTCGCTCCTATTTCAGATAGCGTACCGGGCTAGGCGGCACCTTAAAGCACGTGGCATGACGAGTAAAATGCACTACTAAACTTCTATGATAGGGCAATCAGAGACCCGATTAGATCATTTTATATTTTGTTTAATATAAGATTTCACGGAAATTCTATCACATTTGTTCAATTTACGTCGCTCCTATTTCAGATAGCGTATTGGGCTATGCGGCATCTCAAAGCGCATGAAATGGCGAGTAAAATGCACTATTAAACTTCTAGGGTAGGGCAAACAGAGACCTGATGAGATCATTTTATATTATGGTTAATTTATGAATTCAGGGGAATTCTATCACATTTGTTCAATTTACGTCGCTCCTATTTCAGATAGCGTATTGGGCTAAGCGGCCTCTAAAAGCGCATGAAATGGCGAGTAAAATGCGCTATTAAACTTCTAGGATAAGGCAAACGGAGACCCGATTAGTTCATTTTATATTAGGGTTAATATAAGAATTCAGCGTAATTCTATCACATTTGTTCATCTTACGTCGCTCCTATTTCAGATAGCCTACTGTGCTAGCCGGCATCTTAAAGCGCGTGGAATGGCGAGTAAAATGCACTATTAAACTTCTATGATAGGGCAATCAGTGACCCGATTAGATCATTTTATGTTATCGTTAATTTAAGAATTCAGCGAAATTCTACCACATTTGTTCAATTTACGTCGCTCCTATTTCAGATAGCGTATTGGGCTAAGCGGCATCTCAAAGCGCATGAAATGGCGAGCAAAATGCACTATTAAACTTCTAGGGTAGGGCAAACAGAGACCCGATTAGATCATTTTGTACTATGGTTAATTTAAGAATTCAGCAAAATTCTATCACGTTTGTTCAATTTACGTCGCTCCTATTGCAGATAGCGTATTGGGTTAAGCGGCACCTCAAAGCGCATGAAATTGCGAGTAAAATGCACTGTTAAACTTCCAGGCTAGGGCGAACAGAGACCCGACTAGATCATTTTACATTCTGGTTAATAAAATAATTCAGCGAAATTCTATCACATTTGTTCAACTTTCGTTGCTCCTATTTCAGATAGCGTATTGGGTTAAGCGGCATCTCAAAGCGCATGAAATGGCGAGTACAATGTACTATTAAACTTCTAGGGTAGGGCAAACAGAGATCCGATTAGATCATTTTATATTATGGTTAATTTAAGAATTCAGCAAAATTCTATCACATTTGTTCAATTTACGTCGCTCCTATTTCGGATAGCGTACTGGGCTAGGCGGCATCCTAAATCGCGTGGAGTGGCGAGTAAAATGCACTACTAAACTTCTATGATAGGGCAATCAGAGACCCGATTAGATCATTTTATATTTTGTTTAATATAAGATTTCACGGAAATTCTATCACATTTGTTCAATTTACGTCGCTCCTATTTCAGATAGCGTATTGGGCTATGCGGCATCTCAAAGCGCATGAAATGGCGAGTAAAATGCACTGTTAAACTTCAATGATAGGGCAGTCAGAGACCCGGTTAGATCATTTTATATTTTGTTTAATTTAAGAATTCAGCAAGATTCTATCACATTTGTTGAATTTATGTCGCTCCTATTTCAGATAGCGTACTGGGCTAGGCGGCATCTTAAAGCGCGTGGAATGGCGAGTAAAATGCACTATTAAACTTCTATGATAGGGCAGTCAGAGACCCGATTAGATCGTTTTATATTTTGTTTAATATAAGATTTCAGGGAAATCCTATCACATTTGTTCTATTTACGTCGCTCCTATTTCAGATAGCGTACTGGGCTAGGCGGCATCTTAAAGCGCGTGGAATGGCGAGTAAAATGCACTATTAAACTTCTATGATAGGGCAGTCAGAGACCCGATTAGATCATTTTATATTTTGTTTAATATAAGATTTCAGGGAAATCCTATCACATTTGTTCTATTTACGTCGCTCCTATTTCAGTTAGCGTATTCGGCTAACCGGCATCTCAAAGCGCATGAAATGGCGAATAAAATGGACTATTAAACTTCTAGGGTAGGGCAAACAGAGACCCGATTAGATCATTTTATATTACGGTTAATATAAGAATTCAGCGTAATTCTATCACATTTCTTCAAATTACGTCGCTCCTATTTCAGATAGCGTACTGGCCTGGCCGGCATCTTAAAGCGCATGGAATGGCGAGTAAAATGCACTATTAAACTTCTATGATAGGGCAGTCAGTGACCTGATTAGATCATTTTATATTATAGTTAATTTAAGAATTCAGCGAAATTCTATCACATTTGTTCAATTTACGTCGCTCCTATTTCAGATAGCGTATTGGGCTAAGCGGCATCTCAAAGCGCATAAAATGGCGAGTAAAATGCAATACTAAACTTCTAGGATAATGCAAACAGAGACCCGATTAGATCATTTTATATTTTTGTTAATATAAGAATTCAGCGAAATTCTATCACATTTGTTGAATTTACGTCGCTCATATTTCCGATAGCGTATTGGGCTAAGCGGCATCTCAAAGCGCATGAAATGGCGAGTAAAATGCACTATTAAACTTCTAGGGTAGGGCAATCAGTGACCCGATTGGATCATTTTATATTATAGTTAATTTAAGAATTCAGCGATATTCTATCACGTTTGTTGAATTTACGTCGCTCCTATTTCAGATAGCGTATTGGGGTAAGCGGCATCTCAAAGCGCATGAAATGGCGAGCAAAATGCACTATTAAACTTCTAGGGTAGGGCAAACAGAGACCCGATTAGATCATTTTGTACTATGGTTAATTTAAGAATTCAGCAAAATTCTATCACGTTTGTTCAATTTACGTCGCTCCTATTGCAGATAGCGTATTGGGATATGCGGCATCTCAAAGCGCATGAAATGGCGAGTACAATGCACTATTAAACTTCTAGGGTAGGGCGAACAGAGACCTGATGAGATCATTTTATATTATGGTTAATTTATGAATTCAGGGGAATTCTATCACATTTGTTCAATTTACGTCGCTCCTATTTCAGATAGCGTATTGGGCTAAGCGGCCTCTAAAAGCGCATGAAATGGCGAGTAAAATGCGCTATTAAACTTCTAGGATAAGGCAAACGGAGACCCGATTAGTTCATTTTATATTAGGGTTAATATAAGAATTCAGCGTAATTCTATCACATTTGTTCATCTTACGTCGCTCCTATTTCAGATAGCCTACTGTGCTAGGCGGCATCTTAAAGCGCGTGGAAGGGCGAGTAAAATGCACTACTAAACTTCTATGATAGAGCAATCAGGGACCCGATTAGATCATTTTATATTATCGTTAATTTAAGAATTCAGCGAAATTCTATCACATTTGTTCAATTTACGTCGCTCCTATTTCAGATAGCGTATTGGGCTAAGCGGCATCTCAAAGCGCATGAAATGGCGAGCAAAATGCACTATTAAACTTCTAGGGTAGGGCAAACAGAGACCCGATTAGATCAGTTTGTACTATGGTTAATTTAAGAATTCAGCAAAATTCTATCACGTTTGTTCAATTTACGTCGCTCCTATTGCAGATAGCGTATTGGGTTAAGCGGCACCTCAAAGCGCATGAAATCGCGAGTAAAATGCACTATTAAACTTCTATGATAGGGCAATCAGTGACCTGATTAGATCATTTTATATTATAGTTAATTTAAGAATTCAGCGAAATTCTATCACATTTGTTCAATTTACGTCGCTCCTATTTCAGATAGCGTATTGGGCTATGCGGCATCTTAAAGCGCTCGGAATGTCGCGTAAAATGCACTATTAAACTTCTATGCTAGGGCAATCAGAGACCCGATTAGATCATTTTATATTTTGGTTAATATAAGAATTCAGTGAAATTCTATCACATTTGTTCAATTTACGTCGCTCCTATTTCAGATAGCGTATTGGGCAAAGCGGCATCTCAAAGCGCATGAAATGACGAGTAAAATGCACTATTAAAGTTCTAGGGTAGGGCAAACAGAGACCCGATTAGATCATTTTATATTATGGTTAATTTAAGAATTGAGCGAAATTCTATCACATTCGTTCAATTTACGTCGCTCCTATTTCAGATAGCGTATTGGGCAAAGCGGCATCTCAAAGCGCATGAAATGACGAGTAAAATGCACTGTTAAACTTCTAGGGTAGGGCAAGCAGAGACCCGATTTGACCATTTTATATTATGGTTAATTTAAGAATTCAGCAAAATTCTATCACATTCGTTCAATTTAGGTCGCTCCTATTTCAGATAGCGTATTGGGCTAAGCGGCATCTCAAAGCGCATGAAATGGCGAGTGAAATGCACTATAAGACTTCTATGGTAGGGCGAACAGAGACCAGATTAGATCATTTTACATTTTGGTTAATAAAATAATTCAGCGAAATTCTATCACATTTGTTCAACTTTCGTCGCTCCTATTTCAGATAGCGTATTGATCTAAGCGGCATCTCGAAGCGCATGAAATGGCGAGTATAATGCACTATTAAACTTCTAGGATAGGGCAAACAGATACCCGGTTAGATCATTTTATATTACGGTTAATATAAGAATGCAGCGTAATTCTATCACATTTGTTCAAGTTACGTCGCTCCTATTTCAGATAGCGTACTGGGCTAGGCGGCATCTTAAACCGCGTGGAATGGCGAGTAAAATGCACTACTAATCTTCTATGATAGGGCAATCAGAGACCAGATTAGATCATTTTATATTCTGTTTAATATAAGATTTCAGGGAAATTCTATCACATTTGTTCAATTTACGTCGCTCCTATTTCAGATAGCTTATTGGGCTAAGCGGCAACTGAAAGCGCATGAAATGACGAGTGAAATGCACTATTAAACTTCTAGGGTAGGGCGAACACAGACCCGATTCGATCATTTTACATTAAGGTTAATATAAGAATTCAGGGAAATTCTATCACATTTGTTCAATTTACGTCGCTCCTATTTCAGATAGCGTATTGGGCTACGCGGCATCACAAAGCGCATGAAATGGCGAATAAAATGCACTATTAAACTCCTAGGCTAGGGCGACCAGAGACCCGATTAGATCATTTTACATTCTGGTTAATAAAATAATTCAGCGGAATTCTATCACATTTGTTCAACTTTCGTTGCTCCTATTTCAGATAGCGTATTGGGTTAAGCGGCATCTCAAAGCGCATGAAATGGCGAGTAAAATGCACTATTAAACTTCTAGGGTAGGGCAAACAGAGACCCGATTAGATCATTTTATATTATGGTTAATTTAAGAATTCAGCAAAATTCTATCACATTTGTTCAATTTACGTCGCTCCTATTTCGGATAGCGTACTGGGTTAGGCGGCATCCTAAAGCGCGTGGAGTGGCGAGTAAAATGCACTATTAAACTTGTATGATAGGGCAATCAGAGACGCGATTAGATCATTTTATATTTTGTTTAATATAAGATTTCAGGGAAATTCTATCACATTTGTTCAATTTACGTCGCTCCTATTTCAGATAGCGTATTGGGCTACGCGGCATCACAAAGCGCATGAAATGGCGAATACAATGCACTATTAAACTTCTAGGGTAGGGCGAACAGAGACCCGATTAGATCATTTTACATTCTGGTTAATAAATGAATTCATCGAAATTCTATCACATTTGTTCAACTTTCGTTGCTCCTATTTCAGATAGCGTATTGGGTTACGCGGCATCACAAAGCGCATGCAATGGCGAATAAAATGCACTATTAAACTTCTAGGCTAGGGCAATCAGAGACCCGATTAGATCATTTTATATTTTGTTTAATATAAGATTTCAGGGAAATTCTATCACATTTGTTCAATTTACATCGCTCCTATTTCAGATAGCTATTGGGCTAAGCGGCATCTCAAAGCGCATGAAATGACGAGAGAAATGCACTATTAAACTTCTTGGGTAGGGCGAACAGAGACCCGATTACATCATTTTATATTATGGTTAATTTAAGAATTCAGCAAAATTCTATCACATTTGTTCAATTTACATCGCTCCTATTTCAGATAGCGTATTGGGCTAAGCGACACCTCAAAGCGCAGGGAATGACGAGTAAAATGCACTAATAAACTTCTAGGATAAGGCAAACGGAGATCCGATTGGACCATTTTATATTACGGTTAATATAAGAATCCAGCGTAATTCTATCACATTTGTTCAATTTACGTCGTTCCTATTTCAGATAGCATACTGTGCTAGGCGGCATCTTTAAGCGCGTGGAATGGCGAGTAAAATGCACTATTAAACTTCTATAATAGGGCAATCAGAGACCCGATTAGGTCATTTCATATTATGGTTAATTTAAGAATTCAGCGAAATTCTATCACATTTGTTCAATTTACATCGCTCCTATTTCAAATAGCGTATTGGGCTAAGCGGCATCTCCATGCGCATGAAATGGTGAGTAAAATGCATTATTAAACTTCTAGGATAAGGCAAATGGAGACCCGATTAGATCATTTTATATTACGGTTAATATAAGAATTCAGCGTTATTCTATCACATTTGTTCAACTTACGTCGCTCCTATTTCAGATAGCGTACTCGGATAGGCGGCATCTTAAAGCGCGTGGAAAGGCGAGTAAAATGCACTATTAAACTTCGAGGGTAATGCAAACAGAGACCCGATTAGATCATTTTATATTACGGTTAATATAAGATTTCAGGGAAATTCTATCACATTTGTTCAATTTACGTCGCTCCTATTTCAGATAGCTATTGGGCTAAGCGGCATCTCAAAGCGCATGAAATGACGAGAGATATGCACTATTAAACTTCTTGGGTAGGGCGAACAGAGACCCGATTACATCATTTTATATTATGGTTAATATAAGAATTCAGCGATATTCTATCGCATTTGTTCAATTTGCGTCGCTCCTATTTCAGATAGCGTATTGGGCTAAGCGGCATCTCAAAGCGCATGAAATGACGAATAAAATGCACTATTAAGCTTCTACGCTAGGGCGAACAGAGACCCGATTAGATCATTTAACATTATGGTAAATAAAAGAATTCAGCGAAATTCTATCACATTTCTTCAATTTACGTCGCTCCTATTTCAGATAGCGTACTGGGCTAGGCGGCATCTCAAAGCGCATGAAATGACGAGTAAAATGCTCTATTAAACTTCTAGGGTAGGGCAATCAGAGACCCGATTAGTTCATTTTATATTTTGGTTAATATAAGAATCCAGCGAAATTCTATCACATTTGTTCAATTTACGTCGCTCCTATCTCAGATAGCGTATTGGGCTAAGCGGCATCTCAAAGCGCACGAAAGCGCGAGTAAAATGCACTATTAAACTTCTAGGGTGGGGCAATCAGAGACCCGATAAGAACATTTTATATTACGGTTAATATAAGAATTCAGCGAAGTTCTATTACATTTGTTCAATTTTCGTCGCTCCTATTTCAGATAGCTTATTGGGCTAAGCGGCAACTCAAAGCGCATGAAATGACGAGTGAAATGCACTATTAAACTTCTAGGGTAGGGCGAACAAAGACCAGATTAGATCATTTTACATTAAGGTTAAAATAAGAATTCAGCGAAATTCTATCACATTTGTTCAATTTACGTCGCTCCTATTTCAGATAGCGTATTGGGCTAAGCTGCATCTCAAAGCGCAAGAAATGGCTCGTACAATGCACTATTCAACTTCTAGGGTAGGGCAAACAGAGACCGGATTAGATCATTTTATATTTTGGTTAATATAAGAATTCAGCGAAATTCTATCACATTTGTTCAATTTACGTCGCTCCTATTTCAGATAGCGTATTGGGCTAAGAGGCATCTCAAAGCGCATGAAATGGTGAGTAAAACGCACTATTAAACTTCTAGGATAAGGCAAACAGAGACCCGATTAGATCATTTTATATTACGGTTAATATAAGAAATCAGCGTAATTCTGTCAGATTCGTTCAACTTACGTAGCTCCTATTTCAGATAGCGTACTGGGCTAGGCGGCATCTTAAAGCGCGTGGAATGGCGAGTAAAATGCTATATTAAACTTCTATGATAGGGCAATCAGAGACCCGATTAGATCATTTTATATTTTGGTTAATATAAGAATTCAGCGAAATTCTATCACATTTGTTCAATTTACGTCGCTCCAATTTCAGATAGCTTATTGGGCTAAGCGGCATCGCAAAGCGCATGAATTGATGAGTGAAATGCACTATTAAACTTCTTGGGTAGGGCGAACAAAGACCCGATTAGATCATTTTATATTATAGTTAATTTAGGAATTCAGCGATATTCTATCACATTTGTTCAATTTACGTCGCTCCTATTTCAGATAGCGTATTGGGCTAAGCGGCATCTCAAAGCGCATGAAATGGCGAGCAAAATGCACTATTAAACTTCTAGGGTAGGGCAAACAGAGACCCGATTAGATCATTTTGTACTATGGTTAATTTAAGAATTCAGCAAAATTCTATCACGTTTGTTCAATTTACGTCGCTCCTATTGCAGATAGCGTGTTGGGTTAAGCGGCATCTCGAAGCGCATGAAATGGCGAGAATAATGCACTATTAAACTTCTAGGATAAGGCAAACAGATACCCGATTAGATCATTTTATATTATGGTTAATATAAGAATTCAGCGAAATTCTATCACATTTGTTCAATTTACGTCGCTCATATTTCAGATAGCGTATTGGGCTAAGCGGCATCTCAAAGCGCATGAAATGGCAAGTAAAATGCACTATTAAACTTCTAGGGTAGGGCAATCAGTGACCCGATGAGATCATTTGATATTATAGTTAATCTAAGAATTCAGCGAAATTCTATCCCATTTGTTCAATTTACGTCGCTCCTATTTCAGATAGCGTATTGGGCTATGCGGCATCTTAAAGCGCTCGGAATGGCGAGTAAAATGCACTATTAAACTTCTATGCTAGGGCAATCAGAGACGCGATTAGATCATTTTATATTTTGTTTAATACAAGATTTCAGGGAAATTCTATCACATTTGTTCAATTCGTGTCGCTCATATTTCAGATAGCGTATTGGGCTAAGCGGCATCTCAAAGCGCATGAAATGGCGAGCAAAATGCACTATTAAACTTCTAGGGTAGGGCAAACAGAGACTCGATTAGATCATTTTGTACTATGGTTAATTTAAGAATTCAGCAAAATTCTATCACGTTTGTTCAATTTACGTCGCTCCTATTGCAGATAGCGTGTTGGGTTAAGCGGCATCTCGAAGCGCATGAAATGGCGAGAATAATGCACTATTAAACTTCTAGGATAAGGCAAACAGATACCCGATTAGATCATTTTATATTATGGTTAATATAAGAATTCCGCGAAATTCTATCACATTTGTTCAATTTACGTCGCTCCTATTTCAGATAGCGTATTGGGCTAAGCGGCATCTCAAAGCGCATAAAATGGCGAGTAAAATGCAATACTAAACTTCTAGGATAATGCAAACAGAGACCAGAGTAGATCATTTTATATTTTTGTTAATATAAGAATTCAGCGAAATTCTATCACATTTGTTCAATTTACGTCGCTCATATTTCCGATAGCGTATTGGGCTAAGCGGCATCTCAAAGCGCATGAAATGGCGAGTAAAATGCACTATTAAACTTCTAGGGTAGGGCAATCAGTGACCCGATTAGATCATTTTATATTATAGTTAATTTAAGAATTCAGCGATATTCTATCACATTTGTTCAATTTACGTCGCTCCTATTTCAGATAGCGTATTGGGCTAAGCGGCATCTCAAAGCGCATGAAATGGCGAGCAAAATGCACTATTAAACTTCTAGGGTAGGGCAAACAGAGACCCGATTAGATCATTTTGTACTATGGTTAATTTAAGAATTCAGCAAAATTCTATCACGTTTGTTCAATTTACGTCGCTCCTATTGCAGATAGCGTGTTGGGTTAAGCGGCATCTCGAAGCGCATGAAATGGCGAGAATAATGCACTATTAAACTTCTAGGATAAGGCAAACAGATACCCGATTAGATCATTTTATATTATGGTTAATATAAGAATTCCGCGAAATTCTATCACATTTGTTCAATTCGTGTCGCTCATATTTCAGATAGCGTATTGGGCTAAGCGGCATCTCAAAGCGCATGAAATGGTGAGTAAAATGCACTATTAAACTCCTAAGGTAGGGCAAACAGAGACCCGATTAGATCATTTTATATTATGGTTAATTTAAGAATTCAGCAAGATTCTATCACATTTGTTGAATTTACGTCGCTCCTATTTCAGATAGCGTACTGGGCTAGGCGGCATCTTAAAGCGCGTGGAATGGCGAGTAAAATGCACTGTTAAACTTCTATGATACGGCAGTCAGAGACCCGATTAGATCATTTTATATTTTGTTTAATATAAGATTTCAGGGAAATCCTATCACATTTGTTCTATTTACGTCGCTCCTATTTCAGATAGCGTACTGGGCTAGCCGGCATCTCAAAGCGCGTGGAATGGCGAGTAAAATGCACTATTAAACTTGTACGATAGGGCAATCAGAGACGCGATTAGATCATTTTATATTTTGTTTAATATAAGATTTCAGGGAAATTCTATCACATTTGTTCAATTTACGTCGCTCCTATTTCAGATACCGTATTGGGCTAAGCGGCAACTGAAAGCGCATGAAATGACGAGTGAAATGCACTATTAAACTTCTAGGGTAGGGCGAAGAGAGACCCGATTAGATCATTTTACATTAAGGTTAATATAAGAATTCAGGGAAATTCTATCACATTTGTTCAATTCGTGTCGCTCATATTTCAGATAGCGTATTGGGCTAAGCGGCATCTCAAAGCGCATGAAATGGCGAGTAAAATGCACTATTAAACTCCTAGAGTAGGGCAAACAGAGACCCTATTAGATCATTTTATATTATGGTTAATTTAAGAATTCAGCGAAATTCTATCACATTTGTTCCATTTACGTCGCTCCAATTTCAGATAGCGTATTTGGCTAAGCGGCATCTCAAAGCGCATGAAATGGCGAATAAAATGCACTATTAAACTTCTAGGCTAGGGCGAACAGAGACCCGAGCAGATCATTTTACATTATGGTTAATAAAAGAATTCAGCGTAATTCTATCACGTTTGTTCAAGTTACGACGCTCCTATTTCAGATAGCGTACTGGGCTAGGCGGCATCTCAAAGCGCATGGAATGGCGAGTAAAATGCACTACTAATCTTCTATGATAGGGCAATCAGAGACCCGAGTAGATCATTTTATATTTTGATTAATATAAGATTTCAGGGAAATTCTATCACATTTGTTCAATTTACGTCGCTCCTATTTCAGATAGCGTATTGGGCTAAGCCGGATCTCAAAGCGCATGAAATGGCGACTAAAATGCACTATTAAACTTCTAGGGTAGGGCAAACAGAGACCCGATTAGATCATTTTATATTATGGTTAATTTAAGAATTCAGCAAAATTCTATCACATTTGTTCAACTTACGTCGCTCCTATTTCAGATAGCGTACTGGGCTAGGCGGCAACTTAAAGCGCGTGGAATGGCGAGTAAACTGCACTACTAAACTTCTATGATAGGGTAATCAGAGACCAGATTAGATCATTTTATATTTTGTTTAATATAAGATTTCAGGGAAATAGTATCACATTTGTTCAATTTACGCCGCTCCTATTCCAGATAGCGTATTCGGCTTAGCGGCATCTCAAAGCGCATGAAATGACGAGTAAAATGCACTATTAAACTTCTAGGGTAGGGCAAGCAGAGACCCGATTAGATCATTTTATATTATGGTTAATTTAAGAATTCAGCAAAATTCTATCACATTCGTTCAATTTAGGTCGCTCCTATTTCAGATAGCGTATTGGGCTAAGCGGCATCTCAAAGCGCATGAATTGGCGAGTGAAATGCACTGTAAGACTTCTATGGTAAGGCGAACAGAGACCAGATTAGATCATTTTACATTCTGGTTAATAAAATAATTCAGCGAAATTCTATCATATTTGTTCAACCTTCGTCGCTCGTATTTCAGATAGCGTATTGAGCTAAGCGGCATCTCGAAGCGCATGAAATGGCGAGTATAATGCACTATTAAACTTCTAGGATAAGGCAAACAGATACCCGATTAGATCATTTTATATTACGGTTAATATAAGAATGCAGCGTAATTCTATCAGATTCGTTCAAGTTACGTCGCTCCTATTTCAGATAGCGTACTGGGCTAGGCGGCATCTTAAAGCGCGTGGAATGGCGAGTAAAATGCACTACTAATCTTCTATGATAGGGCAATCAGAGACCCGATTAGATCATTTTATATTTTGTTTAATATAAGATTTCAGGGAAACTCTATCACATTTGTTCAATTTACATCGCTCCTATTTCAGATAGCGTATTGGGCAAAGCGGCATCTCAAAGCGCATGGAATGACGAGTAAAATGCATTAATAAACTTCTAGGATAAGGCAATCGGAGATCCGATTAGACCATTTTATGTTACGGTTAATATAAGAATTCAGCGTAATTCTATCACATTTGTTCAATTTACGTCGTTCCTATTTCAGATAGCATACTGGGCTAGGCGGCATCTTAAAGCGCGTGGAATGGCGAGTAAAATGCACTATTAAACTTCTATAATAGGGCAATCAGAGACCCGATTAGATCATTTTATATTTTGGTTAATATAAGGATTCAGCGTAATTCTATCACATTTGTTCAATTTACGTCGCTCCTATTTCAGATAGCGCATTGGGCTAAGCGGCATCTCAAAGCGCATGAAATGGCGAGTAAAATGCACTATTAAACTTCTAGGGTAAGGCAAGCAGAGACCCGATTAGATCATTTTATATTACGGTTAATATAAGAATTCAGCGTAATTCTATCACATTTGTTCAATTTACGTCGCCCCTATTTCAGATAGCGTATTGTGCTAAGCGGCATCTCAAAGCGCATGAAATGGCGAGTGAAATGCACTATTAGACTTCTATGGTAGGGCGAACAGAGACACGATTACATCATTTTACATTAAGGTTAATATAAGAATTCAGGGAAATTCTATCACATTTGTTCAATTTACGTCGCTCCTATTCCAGATAGCGTATTGGGCTATGCGGCAGCTTAAAGCACATGAAATGGCGAGTAAAATGCACTATCAAACTTCTATGATAGGGCAAACAGAGGCCCGATTACATCATTTTATATTACGGTCAATATAAGAATTCAGCGTAATTCTATCACATTTGTTCAACTTACGTAGCTCCTATTTCAGATACCGTACTCGGCTAGGCGGCATCATAAAGCGCGTGGAATGGCGAGTAAAATGCACTATTAAACTTCTATGATAGGGCAATCAGAGACCCGATTAGATCATTTTATATTTTGTTTAGTATAAGATTTCAGGGAAATTCTATCGCATTTGTTCAATTTACGTCGCTCCTATTTCAGATAGCGTATTCGGCTAAGCGGCATCTCAAAGCGCATGAAATGTCGAATAAAATACACTCTTAAACTTCTAGGCTAGGGCGAACAGAGACCCGATCAGATCATTTTACATTATGGTTAATAAAAGAATTCAGCGAAATTCTATCACATTTGTTCAACTTACGTCGCTCCTATTTCAGTTAGCGTATTGGGCTAAGCGGCATCTCAAAGCGCATGAAATGGAGAATAAAATGCACTATTAAACTTCTATGCTAGGGAGAACAGAGACCCGATTAGATCATTTTACATTATGGTTCATAAAAGAATTCAGCGAAACTCTATCACATTTTTTCAACTTACGTCGCTCCTATTTCCGATAGCGTATTGGGCTAAGCGGCAGCTCAAAGCGCATGAAATGGCGAGTAAAATGCAATATTAAGCTTCTAGGGTAGGGCAAACAGACACCCGATTAGATCATTTTATATTATGGTTAATTTAAGAATTCAGCAAAATTCTATCACATTTGTTCAATTTACGTCGCTCCTTTTTCAGATAGCGTATTGGGCTAAGCGGCATTTCAAAGCGCATGAAATGGCTAGTAAAATGCCCTATTAAACTTCTAGGATAAGGCAAACAGAGACCCGAGTAGATCATTTTATATTACGGTAAATATAAGAATACGGCGTAATTCTATCACATTTGTTCAATTTACGTCGCTGCTATTCCAGATAGCTTATTGTGCTTAGCGGCATCTCAAAGCGCATGAAATGGCGAGTGAAATGCACTATTAAACTTCTAAGGTAGGGCAAACAGAGACCCGATTAGATCATTTCATATTATGGTTAATTTAAGAATTCAGCGAAATTTTATCACATTTGTTCAATTTACGTCGCTCCTATTTCAGATAGCGTACTGGGCTAGGCGGCGTCTTAAAGCGCGTGGAATGGCGAGTAGAATGCACTATTAAACTTCTAGGCTAGGGCGAACAGAGACAAGATTAGATCATTTTATATTCTGGTTAATAAAATAATTCAGCGAAATTCTATCACATTTGTTCAACTTTCGTCGCTCATATTTCAGATAGCGTATTGGGCTAAGCGGCATCTGAAGGCGCATGAAATGGCGAGTAAAATGAACTATGAAACTTCTAGGGTAGGGGAAACAGATACCCGATTAAATGATTTTATATTATGGTTAATTCAAGATGTCAGCAAAATTTTATCACATTTGTTCACTTTACGTCGCTCCTATTTCAGATAGCGTATTGGGCAAAGCGGCATTTCAAAGCGTATGAAATGGCGAATAAAATGCACTATTAAAGTTCTAGGCTAGGGCGAACAGAGATCCGATTAGATCATTTTACATTATGGTTAATAAATGAATTCAGCGAAATTCTATCACATTTGTTCAATTTACGTCGCTCCTATTTCAGATAGCGTATTGGGCTAAGCGGCATCTCAAAGCGCATGAAATGGCGAGTAAAATGCAATACTAAACTTCTAGGATAAGGCAAACAGAGACCCGATTAGATCATTTTATATTACGGTTAATATAAGAATTCAGCGTAATTCTATCACATTTGTTCAACTTACGTGGCTCCTAATTTAGGTAGCGTACTGGGATAGGCGGCATCTTAAAGCGCGTGGAATGGCGAGTAAAATGCACTGCTAAACTTCTATGATAGGGCAATCACAGACCCGATTAGATCATTTTATATTTTGTTTAATATAAGATTTCAGGGAAATTCTATCACATTTGTTCAATTTACGTCGCTCCTATTTCAGATAGCGTATTGGGCTAAGCGGCATCTCAAGGCGCATGAAATGGCGAATAAAATGCGCTATTAAACTTCTAGGCTAGGGCGAACAGAGACCAGATTAGATCATTTTACATTATGGTTAATAAAAGAATTCAGCGAAATTCTATCACATTTGTTCAACTTACGTCGCTCCTATTTCAGATAGCGTATTGGGCTAAGCGGCATTTCAAAGTGCATGAAATGGCGAGTAAAATGCACTATTAAACTTCTGGGATAAGGCAAACAGAGACCCGATTAGATCATTTTATATTACGGTTAATATAAGAATTCAGCGTAATTCTATGACATTTGTTCATCTTACGTCGCTCCTATTTCAGATAGCGTAATGGGCTAGGCGGCATCTTAAGGCGCGTGGAAGGGCGAGTAAAATGCAATACTAAACTTCTATGATACAGTAATCAGAGACCCGATTACATCATTTTATATTTTGTTTAATATAAGATACCAGGGAAATTCTATCACATTTGTTCAATTTACGTCGCTCCTATTTCAGATAGCGTATTGGGCTAAGCGGCATCTCAAAGCGCATGAAATGGCGAATAAAATGCACTATTAAACTTCTAGGCTAGGGCGAACAGAGACCCGATTAGATCATCTTACATTATGGTTAATAAAAGAATTCAGCGAAATTCTATCACATTTGTTCAACTTACGTCGCTCCTATTTCAGACAGCGTACTGTGCTAGGCGCCATCTTAAAGCGCGTGGAATGGCGAGTAAAATGCACAGCTCAACTTTTATGATAGGGCAATCAGAGACCCGATTAGCTCATTTTATATTATGTTTAATATAAGATTTCATGGAAATTCTATCACATTTGTTCAATTTACGTCGCTCCTATTTCAGATAGCTTATTGGGCTAAGCGGCATGTCAAAGCGCATGAAATGACGAGTGAAATGCACTGTTAAACTTCTATGATATTGCAATCAGAGACCCGATTAGATCATTTTATATTTTGTTTAATATAAGATTTCAGGGAAATTCTATCACATTTGTTCAATTTACGTCGCTCCTATTTCAGATAGCTTATTGGGCTAAGCGGCATCTGAAGGCGCATGAAATGGCGAGTAAAATGCACTATTAAACTTCTAGGGTAGGGCAAACAGAGACCCGATGAGATTATTTTATATTATGGTTAATTTGAGATGTCAGCAAAATTTTATCACATTTGTTCAATTTACGTCGCTCCTATTTCAGATAGCGTACTGGGCTAGGCGCCATCTTAAAGCGCGTGGAATGGCGAGTAAAATGCACAGCTCAACTTTTATGATAGGGCAATCAGAGACCCGATTAGCTCATTTTATATTTTGTTTAATACAAGATTTCATGGAAATTCTATCACATTTGTTCAATTTACGTCGCTCCTATTTCAGATAGCTTATTGGGCTAAGCGGCATGTCAAAGCGCATGAAATGACGAGTGAAATGCACTGTTAAACTTCTATGATATTGCAATCAGAGACCCGATTAGATCATTTTATATTTTGTTTAATATAAGATTTCAGGGAAATTCTATCACATTTGTTCAATTTACGTCGCTCCTATTTCAGATAGCTTATTGGGCGAAGCGGCATCTGAAGGCGCATGAAATGGCGAGTAAAATGCACTATTAAACTTCTAGGGTAGGGCAAACAGAGACCCGATGAGATCATTTTATATTATGGTTAATTTAAGATGTCAGCAAAATTTTATCACATTTGTTCAATTTACGTCGCTCCTATTTCAGTTAGCGTACTGGGCTAGGCGGCATCTTAAAGCGCGTGGAATGGAGTGTAATATGCACTACTAAACTTCTATGATAGGGCAAACAGAGACCCGATTAGATCATTTTATATTTTCGTTAATATAAGAATTCAGCGAAATTCTATCACATTTGTTCAATTTACGTCGCTCCTATTACAGATAGCTTATTGTGCTTAGCGGCATCTCAAAGCGCATGAAGTGACGAGTGAAATGCACTATTAAACTTCTAGGGTAGGGCAAACAGAGAACCGATTATATCATTTTACATTATGGTTAATGTAAGAATTCAGCGAAATTCTATCACATTTGTTCAATTTACGTCGCTCCTATTTCAGATAGCTTATTGGGCTTAGCGGCATCTCAAAGCGCATGAAGTGCCGAGTGAAATGCACTATTAAACTTCTAGGGTAGGGCAAACAGAGACCCGATTAGATCATTTTATATTATGGTTAATTTAAGAATTCAGCAAAATTCTATCACATTTGTTCAACTTACGTCGCTCCTATTTCAGATAGCGTACTGGGCTAGGCGCCATCTTAAAGCGCATGAAATGACGAGTGAAATGCACTGTTAAACTTCTATGATATTGCAATCAGAGACCCGATTAGATCATTTTATATTTTGTTTAATATAAGATTTCAGGGGAATTCTATCACATTTGTTCAATTTACGTCGCTCCTATTTCAGATAGCTTATTGGGCTAAGCGGCATCTGAAGGCGCATGAAATGGCGAGTAAAACGCACTATTAAACTTCTAGGGTAGGGCATACAGAGACCCGATGAGATCATTTTATATTATGGTTAATTTAAGATGTCAGCAAAATTTTATCACATTTGTTCAATTTACGTCGCTCCTATTTCAGATAGCGTACTGGGCTAGGCGGCATCTTAAAGCGCGTGGAATGGCGTGTAATATGCACTACTAAACTTCTATGATAGGGCAATCAGAGACCCGATTAGATCATTTTATATTTTCGTTAATATAAGAATTCAGCGAAATTCTATCACATTTGTTCAATTTACGTCGCTCCTATTACAGATAGCTTATTGTGCTTAGCGGCATCTCAAAGCGCATGAAGTGACGAGTGAAATGCACTATTAAACTTCTAGGGTAGGGCAAACAGAGAACCGATTATATCATTTTACATTATGGTTAATGTAAGAATTCAGCGAAATTCTATCACATTTGTTCAATTTACGTCGCTCCTATTTCAGATAGCTTATTGGGCTTAGCGGCATCTCAAAGCGCATGAAGTTACGAGTGAAATGCACTATTAAACTTCTAGGGTAGTGCAAACAGAGACCCGATTAGATCATTTTACATTATGGTTAATGTAAGAATTCAGCGTAATTCTATCACATTTGTTCAACTTACGTCGCTCCTATTTCAGATAGCCTACTGGGCTAGGCGGCATCTTAAAGCGCGTGGAATGGCGAGTAAAATGCACTACTAAACTTCTATGATAGGGCAATCAGAGACCCGATTAGATCATTTTATATTTTGGTTAATATAAGAATTCAGCGAAATTCTATCACATTTGTTCAATTTACGTCGCTCCTATTTCAGATAGCGTATTGGGCTAAGCGGCATCTCAAAGCGCATAAAATGGCGAGTAAAATGCAATACTAAACTTCTAGGATAATGCAAACAGAGACCAGATTAGATCATTTTATATTTTTGTTAATATAAGAATTCAGCGAAATTCTATCACATTTGTTCAATTTACGTCGCTCATATTTCCGATAGCGTATTGGGCTAAGCGGCATCTCAAAGCGCATGAAATGACGAGTAAAATGCACTATTAAACTTCTAGGGTAGGGCAAGCAGAGACCCGATTAGATCATTTTATATTATGGTTAATTTAAGAATTCAGCAAAATTCTATCACATTCGTTCAATTTAGGTCGCTCCTATTTCAGATAGCGTATTGGGCTAAGCGGCATCTCAAAGCGCATGAAATGGCGAGTGAAATGCACTGTAAGACTTCTATGGTAAGGCGAACAGAGACCAGATTAGATCATTTTACATTCTGGTTAATAAAATAATTCAGCGAAATTCTATCATATTTGTTCAACCTTCGTCGCTCGTATTTCAGATAGCGTATTGAGCTAAGCGGCATCTCGAAGCGCATGAAATGGCGAGTATAATGCACTATTAAACTTCTAGGATAAGGCAAACAGATACCCGATTAGATCATTTTATATTACGGTTAATATAAGAATGCAGCGTAATTCTATCAGATACGTTCAAGTTACGTCGCTCCTATTTCAGATAGCGTACTGGGCTAGGCGGCATCTTAAAGCGCGTGGAATGGCGAGTAAAATGCACTACTAATCTTCTATGATAGGGCAATCAGAGACCCGATTAGATCATTTTATATTTTGTTTAATATAAGATTTCAGGGAAACTCTATCACATTTGTTCAATTTACATCGCTCCTATTTCAGATAGCGTATTGGGCAAAGCGGCATCTCAAAGCGCATGGAATGACGAGTAAAATGCATTAATAAACTTCTAGGATAAGGCAATCGGAGATCCGATTAGACCATTTTATGTTACGGTTAATATAAGAATTCAGCGTAATTCTATCACATTTGTTCAATTTACGTCGTTCCTATTTCAGATAGCATACTGGGCTAGGCGGCATCTTAAAGCGCGTGGAATGGCGAGTAAAATGCACTATTAAACTTCTATAATAGGGCAATCAGAGACCCGATTAGATCATTTTATATTTTGGTTAATATAAGGATTCAGCGTAATTCTATCACATTTGTTCAATTTACGTCGCTCCTAATTCAGATAGCGTATTCGGCTAAGCGGCATCTCAAAGCGCATGAAATGGCGAATGAAATGCACTATTAAACTTCTAGGATAAGGCAAACAGAGACCCGATTAGATCATTTTATATTACGGTTAATATAAGAATTCAGCGTAATTCTATCACATTTGTTCAATTTACGTCGCCCCTATTTCAAATAGCGTATTGTGCTAAGCGGCATCTCAAAGCGCATGAAATGGCGAGTGAAATGCACTATTAGACTTCTATGGTACGGCGAACAGAGACACGATTACATCATTTTACATTAAGGTTAATATAAGAATTCAGGGAAATTCTATCACATTTGTTCAATTTACGTCGCTCCTATTCCAGATAGCGTATTGGGCTATGCGGCAGCTTAAAGCACATGAAATGGCGAGTAAAATGCACTATCAAACTTCTATGATAGGGCAAACGGAGGCCCGATTACATCATTTTATATTACGGTCAATATAAGAATTCAGCGTAATTCTATCACATTTGTTCAACTTACGTAGCTCCTATTTCAGATACCGTACTCGGCTAGGCGGCATCATAAAGCGCGTGGAATGGCGAGTAAAATGCACTATTAAACTTCTATGATAGGGCAATCAGAGACCCGATTAGATCATTTTATATTTTGTTTAGTACAAGATTTCAGGGAAATTCTATCGCATTTGTTCAATTTACGTCGCTCCTATTTCAGATAGCGTATTCGGCTAAGCGGCATCTCAAAGCGCATGAAATGTCGAATAAAATACACTCTTAAACTTCTAGGCTAGGGCGAACAGAGACCCGATCAGATCATTTTACATTATGGTTAATAAAAGAATTCAGCGAAATTCTATCACATTTGTTCAACTTACGTCGCTCCTATTTCAGTTAGCGTATTGGGCTAAGCGGCATCTCAAAGCGCATGAAATGGAGAATAAAATGCACTATTAAACTTCTATGCTAGGGAGAACAGAGACCCGATTAGATCATTTTACATTATGGTTCATAAAAGAATTCAGCGAAACTCTATCACATTTTTTCAACTTACGTCGCTCCTATTTCCGATAGCGTATTGGGCTAAGCGGCAGCTCAAAGCGCATGAAATGGCGAGTAAAATGCAATATTAAGCTTCTAGGGTAGGGCAAACAGACACCCGATTAGATCATTTTATATTATGGTTAATTTAAGAATTCAGCAAAATTCTATCACATTTGTTCAATTTACGTCGCTCCTTTTTCAGATAGCGTATTGGGCTAAGCGGCATTTCAAAGCGCATGAAATGGCTAGTAAAATGCCCTATTAAACTTCTAGGATAAGGCAAACAGAGACCCGATTAGATCATTTTATATTACGGTAAATATAAGAATACGGCGTAATTCTATCACATTTGTTCAATTTACGTCGCTGCTATTCCAGATAGCTTATTGTGCTTAGCGGCATCTCAAAGCGCATGAAATGGCGAGTGAAATGCACTATTAAACTTCTAAGGTAGGGCAAACAGAGACCCGATTAGATCATTTCATATTATGGTTAATTTAAGAATTCAGCGAAATTTTATCACATTTGTTCAATTTACGTCGCTCCTATTTCAGATAGCGTACTGGGCTAGGCGGCGTCTTAAAGCGCGTGGAATGGCGAGTAGAATGCACTATTAAACTTCTAGGCTAGGGCGAACAGAGACAAGATTAGATCATTTTATATTCTGGTTAATAAAATAATTCAGCGAAATTCTATCACATTTGTTCAACTTTCGTCGCTCATATTTCAGATAGCGTATTGGGCTAAGCGGCATCTGAAGGCGCATGAAATGGCGAGTAAAATGCACTATGAAACTTCTAGGGTAGGGGAAACAGATACCCGATTAAATCATTTTATATTATGGTTAATTCAAGATGTCAGCAAAATTTTATCACATTTGTTCACTTTACGTCGCTCCTATTTCAGATAGCGTATTGGGCAAAGCGGCATTTCAAAGCGTATGAAATGGCGAATAAAATGCACTATTAAAGTTCTAGGCTAGGGCGAACAGAGATCCGATTAGATCATTTTACATTATGGTTAATAAATGAATTCAGCGAAATTCTATCACATTTGTTCAATTTACGTCGCTCCTATTTCAGATAGCGTATTGGGCTAAGCGGCATCTCAAAGCGCATGAAATGGCGAGTAAAATGCAATACTAAACTTCTAGGATAAGGCAAACAGAGACCCGATTAGATCATTTTATATTACGGTTAATATAAGAATTCAGCGTAATTCTATCACATTTGTTCAACTTACGTGGCTCCTAATTTAGGTAGCGTACTGGGATAGGCGGCATCTTAAAGCGCGTGGAATGGCGAGTAAAATGCACTGCTAAACTTCTATGATAGGGCAATCAGAGACCCGATTAGATCATTTTATATTTTGTTTAATATAAGATTTCAGGGAAATTCTATCACATTTGTTCAATTTACGTCGCTCCTATTTCAGATAGCGTATTGGGCTAAGCGGCATCTCAAGGCGCATGAAATGGCGAATAAAATGCGCTATTAAACTTCTAGGCTAGGGCGAACAGAGACCAGATTAGATCATTTTACATTATGGTTAATAAAAGAATTCAGCGAAATTCTATCACATTTGTTCAACTTACGTCGCTCCTATTTCAGATAGCGTATTGGGCTAAGCGGCATTTCAAAGTGCATGAAATGGCGAGTAAAATGCACTATTAAACTTCTGGGATAAGGCAAACAGAGACCCGATTAGATCATTTTATATTACGGTTAATATAAGAATTCAGCGTAATTCTATGACATTTGTTCATCTTACGTCGCTCCTATTTCAGATAGCGTACTGGGCTAGGCGGCATCTTAAGGCGCGTGGAAGGGCGAGTAAAATGCAATACTAAACTTCTATGATACAGTAATCAGAGACCCGATTACATCATTTTATATTTTGTTTAATATAAGATTTCAGGGAAATTCTATCACATTTGTTCAATTTACGTCGCTCCTATTTCAGATAGCGTATTGGGCTAAGCGGCATCTCAAAGCGCATGAAATGGCGAATAAAATGCACTATTAAACTTCTAGGCTAGGGCGAACAGAGACCCGATTAGATCATCTTACATTATGGTTAATAAAAGAATTCAGCGAAATTCTATCACATTTGTTCAACTTACGTCGCTCCTATTTCAGACAGCGTACTGTGCTAGGCGCCATCTTAAAGCGCGTGGAATGGCGAGTAAAATGCACAGCTCAACTTTTATGATAGGGCAATCAGAGACCCGATTAGCTCATTTTATATTATGTTTAATATAAGATTTCATGGAAATTCTATCACATTTGTTCAATTTACGTCGCTCCTATTTCAGATAGCTTATTGGGCTAAGCGGCATGTCAAAGCGCACGAAATGACGAGTGAAATGCACTGTTAAACTTCTATGATATTGCAATCAGAGACCCGATTAGATCATTTTATATTTTGTTTAATATAAGATTTCAGGGAAATTCTATCACATTTGTTCAATTTACGTCGCTCCTATTTCAGATAGCTTATTGGGCTAAGCGGCATCTGAAGGCGCATGAAATGGCGAGTAAAATGCACTATTAAACTTCTAGGGTAGGGCAAACAGAGACCCGATGAGATTATTTTATATTATGGTCAATTTGAGATGTCAGCAAAATTTTATCACATTTGTTCAATTTACGTCGCTCCTATTTCAGATAGCGTACTGGGCTAGGCGCCATCTTAAAGCGCGTGGAATGGCGTGTAATATGCACTACTAAACTTCTATGATAGGGCAATCAGAGACCCGATTAGATCATTTTATGTTTTGGTTAATATAAGAATTCAGCGAAATTCTATCACATTTGTTCAATTTACGTCGCTCCTATTACAGATAACTTATTGTGCTTAGCGGCATCTCAAAGCGCATGAAGTGACGAGTGAAATGCACTATTAAACTTCTAGGGTAGGGCAAACAGAGACCCGATTATATCATTTTACATTATGGTTAATGTAAGAATTCAGCGAAATTCTATCACATTTGTTCAATTTACGTCGCTCCTATTTCAGATAGCTTATTGGGCTTAGCGGCATCTCAAAGCGCATGAAGTGCCGAGTGAAATGCACTATTAAACTTCTATGGTAGGGCGAACAGAGACCCGATTAGATCATTTTACATTAAGGTTAATATATGAATTCACGGAAATTCTATCACATTTGTTGAATTTACGTCGCTCCTATTTCAGATAGCGTATTGGGCTAAGCGGCATTTCAAAGCGCATGAAATGGCGAGTAAAATGCACTATTAAACTTCTCGGATAAGGCAAACAGAGACCCGATTAGATGATTTTATATTACGGTTAATATAAGAATTCAGCGTAATTCTATCACATTTGTTCATCTTACGTCGCTCCTATTTCAGATAGCGTACTGGGCTAGGCGGCATCTTAAAGCGCGTGGAAGGGCGAGTAAAATGCACTACTATACTTCTATGATACAGTAATCAGGGATCCGATTACATCATTTTATATTTTGTTTAATATAAGATTTCGGGGAAATTCTATCACATTTGATTAATTTACGTCGCTCCTATTTCAGATAGCGTATTGGGCTAAGCGGCAACTCAAAGCGCATGAAATGGCGAATAAAATGCACTATTAAACTTCTAGGCTAGGGCGAACAGAGACCCGATTAGATCATTATACATTATGGTTAATAAAAGAATTCAGCGAAATTCTATCACATTTGTTCAACTTACGTCGCTCCTATTTCAGATAGCGTACTGGGCTAGGCGCCATCTTAAAGCGCGTGGAATGGCGAGTAAAATGCACTATTAAACTTCTAGGGTAGGGCAAACAGAGACCCGATTAGATCATTTTATATTTTCGTTAATATAAGAATTCAGCGAAATTCTATCACATTTGTTCAATTTACGTCGCTCCTATTACAGATAGCTTATTGTGCTTAGCGGCATCTCAAAGCGCATGAAGTGACGAGTGAAATGCACTATTAAACTTCTAGGGTAGGGCAAACAGAGAACCGATTATATCATTTTACATTATGGTTAATGTAAGAATTCAGCGAAATTCTATCACATTTGTTCAATTTACGTCGCTCCTATTTCAGATAGCTTATTGGGCTTAGCGGCATCTCAAAGCGCATGAAGTGCCGAGTGAAATGCACTATTAAACTTCTAGGGTAGGGCAAACAGAGACCCGATTAGATCATTTTATATTATGGTTAATTTAAGAATTCAGCAAAATTCTATCACATTTGTTCAACTTACGTCGCTCCTATTTCAGATAGCGTACTGGGCTAGGCGCCATCTTAAAGCGCATGAAAAGACGAGTGAAATGCACTGTTAAACTTCTATGATATTGCAATCAGAGACCCGATTAGATCATTTTATATTTTGTTTAATATAAGATTTCAGGGGAATTCTATCACATTTGTTCAATTTACGTCGCTCCTATTTCAGATAGCTTATTGGGCTAAGCGGCATCTGATGGCGCATGAAATGGCGAGTAAAACGCACTATTAAACTTCTAGGGTAGGGCAAACAGAGACCCGATGAGATCATTTTATATTATGGTTAATTTAAGATGTCAGCAAAATTTTATCACATTTGTTCAATTTACGTCGCTCCTATTTCAGATAGCGTACTGGGCTAGGCGGCATCTTAAAGCGCGTGGAATGGCGTGTAATATGCACTACTAAACTTCTATGATAGGGCAATCAGAGACCCGATTAGATCATTTTATATTTTCGTTAATATAAGAATTCAGCGAAATTCTATCACATTTGTTCAATTTACGTCGCTCCTATTACAGATAGCTTATTGTGCTTAGCGGCATCTCAAAGCGCATGAAGTGACGAGTGAAATGCACTATTAAACTTCTAGGGTAGGGCAAACAGAGAACCGATTATATCATTTTACATTATGGTTAATGTAAGAATTCAGCGAAATTCTATCACATTTGTTCAATTTACGTCGCTCCTATTTCAGATAGCTTATTGGGCTAAGCGGCATCTGAAGGCGCATGAAATGGCGAATAAAATGGACTATTAAACTTCTAGGGTAGGGCAAACAGAGACCCGATTAGATCATTTTATATTACGGTTAATATAAGAATTCAGCGTAATTCTATCACATTTGTTCAATTTACGTCGCTCCTATTTCAGATAGCGTATTGGGCTATACGGCACCTCAAAGCGCATGAAATGGCGAGTAAAATGCACTATTAAACTTCTAGGGTAGGGCAAACAGAGACCCGATGAGATCATTTTATATTATGGTTAATTTAAGAATTCAGGGAAATTCTATCACATTTGTTCAATTTACGTCGCTCCTATTTCAGATAGCGTATTGGGCTAAGCGGCATCACAAAGCGCATGGAATGGCGAACAAAATGCACTATTAAAGTTCTAGGCTCGGGCGAACAGAGATCCGATTAGATCATTTTACAATATGGTTAATAAAAGAATTCAGCGAAATTCTATCACATTTGTTCAACTTATATCGCTCCAATTTCAGATAGCGTATTAGGCTAAGCGGCATCTCAAAGCGCATGAAATGACGAGTAAAATGCACTATTAAAGTTCTAGGGTAGGGCAAACAGAGACCCGATTAGATCATTTTATATTATGGTTAATTTAAGAATCGAGCGAAATTCTATCACATTCGTGCAATTTACGTCGCTCCTATTTCATATAGCGTATTGGGCAAAGCGGCATCTCAAAGCGCATGAAATGACGAGTAAAATGCACTATTAAACTTCTAGGGTAGGGCAAGCAGAGACCCGATTAGATCATTTTATATTATGGTTAATTTAAGAATTCAGCAAAATTCTATCACATTCGTTCAATTTAGGTCGCTCCTATTTCAGATAGCGTATTGGGCTAAGCGGCATCTCAAAGCGCATGAAATGGCGAGTGAAGTGCACTATAAGACTTCTATGGTAGGGCGCACAGAGACCAGATTAGATCATTTTACATTCTGGTTAATAAAATAATTCAGCGAAATTCTATCACATTTGTTCAACTTTCATCGCTCCTATTTCAGATAGCGTATTGAGCTAAGCGGCATCTCGAAGCGTATGAAATGGCGAGTATAATGCACTATTAAACTTCTAGGATAAGGGAAACAGATACCCGATTAGATCATTTTATATTACGGTTAATATAAGAATGCAGCGTAATTCTATCACATTTGTTCAAGTTACGTCGCTCCTATTTCAGATAGCGTACTGGGCTAGGTGGCGTCTTAAAGCACGTGGAATGGCGAGTAAAATGCACTACTAATCTTCTATGATTGGGCAATCAGAGACCCGATTAGATCTTTTATATTTTATTTAATATAAGATTTCAGGGAAATTCTATCACATTTGTTCAATTTACGTCGCTCCTATTTCAGATAGCGTATTGGGCTAAGCGGCAAGTGAAAGCGCATGAAATGACGAGTGAAATGCACTATTAAACTTCTAGGGTAGGGCGAACGGAGACCCGATTAGATCATTTTAAATTAAGGTTAATATAAGAATTCAGGGAAATTCTATCACATTTGTTCAATTTACGTCGCTCCTATTTCACATAGCGTATTGGGCTACGCGGCATCTCAAAGCGCATGAAATGGCGAATAAACTTCACTATTAAACTTCTAGGCTAGGGCGAACAGAGACCCGATTAGATCATTTTACATTCTGGTTAATAAAATAATTCAGCGAAATTCTGTCACATTTGTTCAACTTTCGTTGCTCCTATTTCAGTTAGCGTATTGGGCTAACCGGCATCTCAAAGCGCATGAAATGGCGAATAAAATGGACTATTAAACTTCTAGGGTAGGGCAAACAGAGACCCGATTAGATCATTTTATATTACGGTTAATATAAGAATTCAGCGTAATTCTATCACATTTCTTCAATTTACGTCGCTCCTATTTCAGATAGCGTATTGGGCTAAGCGGCATCTCAAAGCGCATGGAATGGCGTGTAAAATGCACGATTAAACTTCTAGGGTAGGGCAAACAGAGACCCGATTAGATCATTTTATACTTTGGTTAATATAAGAATTCAGCGAAATTCTATCACATTTGTTCAATTTACGTCGCTCCTATTTCAGACAGCTTATTGGGCTTAGCGGCATCTCAAATCGCATGAAATGGCGAACAAAATGCACTATTAAACTTCTAGGCTAGGGCGAACAGAGACCAGATTAGATCATTTTATATTTTGGTTAATATAAGAATTCTGCGAAATTCTATCACATTTGTTCAAGTTACGTCGCTCCTATTTCAGATAGCGTACTGGGCTAGGCGGCATCTTAAAGCGCGTGGAATGGCGAGTAAAATGCACTATTAAACTTCTATGATAGGGCAATCAGAGACCCGATTAGATCGTTTTATATTTTGGTTAATATAAGAATTCAACGAAATTCTATCACATTTGTAAAATTTACGTCGCTCCTATTACAGATAGCTTATTGGGCTTAGCGGCATCTCAAAGCGCATGAAATGACGAGTGAAATGCACTATTAAACTTCTAGGGTAGGGCGAACAGAGACCCGATTGGATCATTTTACATTAAGGTTTATATAAGAATTCACGGAAATTCTATCACATTTGTTCAATATACGTCGCTCCTATTTCAGATAGCGTATTGGGCTAAGCGGTCCGTCAAAGCGCATGAAATGATGCGTAAAATGCGCTATTAAACTTCTAGGATAAGGCAAACGGAGATCTGATTAGTTCATTTTATATTACGGTTAATATAAGAATTCAGCGTAATTCTATCACATTTGTTCATCTTACGTCGCTCCTATTTCAGATAGCCTACTGACCTTGGCGGCATCTTAAAGCGCGTGGAAGGGCGAGTAAAATGCACTACTGAACTTCTATGATAGAGCAATCAGAGACCCGATTAGATCATTTTATATTTTGTTTAATATAAGATTTCAGGGAAATTCTATCACATTTGTTCAATTTACGTCGCTCCTATTTCAGATAGCGTATTGGGCTAACCGGCATCACAAAGCACATGAAATGGCGAACAAAATGCACTATTAAACTTCTAGGCTATGGCGAACAGAGATCAGATTAGATCATTTTATATTTTGGTTAACATAAGAATTCTGCGAAATTCTATCACATTTGTTCAATTTACGTCGCTCCTATTTCAGATAGCTTATTGGGCTTAGCGGCATCTCAAAGCGAATGAAGTGACGAGTGAAATGCACTATTAAACTTCTAGGGTAGGGCAAGCAGAGACCCGATTAGATCATTTTATATTATGGTTAATTTAAGAATTCAGCGAAATTCTATCACATTTGTTCCATTTACGTCGCTGCAATTTCAGATAGCGTATTGGGCTAAGCGGCATCTCAAAGCGCATGAAATGGCGAATAAAATGCACTATTAAACTTCTAGGCTAGGGCGAACAGAGACCCGAGCAGATCATTTTACATTATGGTTAGTAAAAGAATTCAGCGTAATTCTATCACATTTGTTCAACTTACGTCGCTCCTATTTCAGATAGCGTACCGGGCTAGGCGGCACCTTAAAGCACGTGGAATGACGAGTAAAATGCGCTACTAAACTTCTATGATAGGGCAATCAGAGACCCGATTAGATCATTTTATATTTTGTTTAATATAAGATTTCACGGAAATTCTATCACATTTGTTCAATTTACGTCGCTCCTATTTCAGATAGCGTATTGGGCTATGCGGCATCTCAAAGCGCATGAAATGGCGAGTAAAATGCACTATTAAACTTCTAGGGTAGGGCAAACAGAGACCTGATGAGATCATTTTATATTATGGTTAATTTATGAATTCAGGGGAATTCTATCACATTTGTTCAATTTACGTCGCTCCTATTTCAGATAGCGTATTGGGCTAACCGGCATCTCAACGCGCATGAAATGGCGAATAAAATGGACTATTAAACTTCTAGGGTAGGGCAAACGGAGACCCGATTAGATCATTTTATATTACGGTTCATATAAGAATTCAGCGTAATTCTATCACATTTCTTCAAATTACGTCGCTCCTATTTCAGATAGCGTACTGGGCTGGCCGGCATCTCAAGGCGCATGAAATGGCGAGTGAAATGCACTATTAGACTTCTATGGTAGGGCGAACAGAGACCCGATTGGATCATTTTACATTAAGGTTAATATAAGAATTCACGGAAATTCTATCACATTTGTTCAATTTACGTCGCTCCTATTCCAGATAGCGTATTGGGCTAAGCGGCATCTCAAAGCGCATGAAATGGCGAGTAAAATGCGCTGTTAAACTTCTAGGGTAGGGCAAACAGAGACCCGATTAGATCATTTTATACTTTGGTTAATATAAGATTTCAGCGAAATTCTATCACATTTGTTCAATTTACGTCGCTCCTATTTCAGACAGCTTATTGGGCTTAGCGGCATCTCAAATCGCATGAAATGGCGAACAAAATGCACTGTTAAACTTCTAGGGTAGGGCAAGCAGAGACCCGATTAGATCATTTTATATTATGGTTAATTTAAGAATTGAGCGAAATTCTATCACATTCGTTCAATTTACGTCGCTCCTATTTCAGATAGCGTATTGGGCAAAGCGGCATCTCAAAGCGCATGAAATGACGAGTAAAATGCACTGTTAAACTTCTAGGGTAGGGCAAGCAGAGACCCGATTTGATCATTTTATATTATGGTTAATTTAAGAATTCAGCAAAATTCTATCACATTCGTTCAATTTAGGTCGCTCCTATTTCAGATAGCGTATTGGGCTAAGCGGCATCTCAAAGCATATGAAATGGCTAGTAAAATGCACTATTAAACTTCTAGGGTAGGGCAATCAGTGACCCGATAAGATCATTTTATATTATAGTTAATTTAGGAATTCAGCGATATTCTATCACATTTGTTCAATTTACGTCGCTCCTATTTCAGATAGCGTATTGGGCTAAGCGGCATCTCAAAGCGCATGAAATGGCGAGCAAAATGCACTATTAAACTTCTAGGGTAGGGCAATCAGAGACG